>CM031241.1:657584482-657682666 GCA_018340775.1 Taxus wallichiana var. yunnanensis
AGAGGCTTAGCATCATGTATCGAGGCGTTGAGTGCAGCAACATACTTAGCATCATGCATCGGAGGCTCGAGGTCTTAAAAGAGGCTTAGCATCATGCATCGGAGGCATTGTGGTCTATAAAGGGACAAGGCATTATCCATCACGAAATCGGATCAATCAAAGCTCTACGTAACATAGAGTTCTTTAAAACCGATTCGGTTCTGTGGAATCAACTCGGAGCCGGGAGGCGTGTGTTATAGAGTCAAAGAAGATCCTTGTTGTCAGATATCAAGAAGCTTAGCACCGCACAGAAGGAGCGTTGAGGTTTCATTCAGAAACTTAGCACCATAAAGCGGAGGCGTGGAGGTCTTCTTCGAGATATCAGAGTGGTGCAGCGAGAAGCGTCATGGGCCCATAACCCACAAGTCCCAGGATCGGAGCAGAGTTTTCGAAGTGAGAAGGTTGGAGGAGAAGACCCAAGGGTCTACTATAACAGCACTTCCGAGGTGGCAGCGAAGTTCTTCAGATTCAGGACAGTTTGGAAGCTTTTTGGGACAAAAAGCTTTTCTCAGTGGGGAGGTGTGATCAAGGGATCATTTTTGAAAGTTCCCTAAACATCCGTAAATGGTGTCAATCTAGAAGATCATCTCGAGATCTTTCCAACGACTGTGAGAATGTGGCAAACAGACATCGGGAGCTCTAGATATGTTCGGTCAAAGTTCAGACAGTGGGAAAGTCAACTCTAGTCAACTGGTCAATATTGGACCAATGGCACTGCGACACGTGGTGAAAAGGAAAAAGGGAGTTGTTTGTTGGTTTTCGATCACTGGTCTTTGATGAGCATAAAAATGGTGCACAAGAACAAGAGGCTCAACTTTTATTATGGAGGGGAGCCCGGCCACCATGTGGACTATGGTATTATCGCCAACGTGGTGGGTCCACAAGCCACCACGTGGCTTGCCACCACTCATCGAATTCACTCGATTTGCCTATCGGGAGACGACAAGTGGATTACATGCTATGGACCGAGTTAATTATTTCTATACCACATTGTATTGGTCGAAATTATATTATCTTGGTAAGTCCACTTACAAACCCATTTCCATGCCACATGACTAAGTGGGGTGGGTTTTATTATAACAGCCATGTATTAATGGTTAGCAATTACCCACATAGCTGCCAAACCATATGCCATGCGTGGAGGTCCACGTGGTGAAGGAGATGAAGTGGTGGTGTGGGGGCAAAGGCCCATGCGTGGAGATCCACATGAATGAAGGGGTGGCTAAGGTTTTAAAAAACCTTATCAAAACCAAACACCGCCAAATGTGGGATTTATTCCCTCTTTTCAACAAATGCCGCTCCTTATGGGATTTTTATCCTATTTAAAATGCTAAGCGCCCTATTTGGGATTTAACCCATTAAAACATGCAATCCGATTTAATCCCATTACACATGCTACGGGATGAGGCTATTATTAGCCTTAGGATAATTTTTAATGCATTTTTTAAGGGCCCTATTTTTGTATAAATAGGGAACCCATTCTATTGTAAAAACACACCGGTGCAACGGAAACACACAACCCAAGCTTATTATTTGTTAAGCTTTTATTTGTGGGATGTGTCAACAGGTATTGTCTATTGGCCTATTATTTTAGGCAATAGTAGATGAAATATTTGTGATTGGGAGTAAATTATAAACTACCCAATAGGCCCATTGAGCCACACCAATTACTTGCAAATCCTGGATTGTCGACCGGAGTGCTAGCTTTGCATTGATAGTGTTGGGAAGGCCGATCGAAGCTGAAGGAGATTGTACGCCAGGAAGGTGGAAGTCAGGTGCTATTTTTCACCCTTGTCATCCAAAGGTCTTGTTATTCTTCTAAGAAAGTTTAAATAGTTTCCATTAGGTTTTCTTGTGAAAGTACTATTGTAACTTACAAGTTTTGACTAGTGGAACGGTTCGACCACGAACCCGGAGACGTAGGCAATTGCCAAACTCCGTAATCAATCTATGTGCAATTGTCATTATTGTCTTGCATTATTTTAAATTGATTACTTAAAAGGAGCAAATTTTCGGCAAATAATTAAAGCCTACAAGGGTCCGAGATCAGGTAGTAATAATTTGATTATTTTCGGATCGATACTAAAAGTATCAATGGGATAAAAGGTTCTTGACATGGTACAACTTGTGCCATAAATGATTCTATAGGACTATAAGGGTACTTGAAGCATGGTGGTTAGAATCTAAGGTGAATGTGAGACATGGGAATTGATGATGTATATAGGTAAGTAATGTTATTCAATGTTCTCAGAAGTATAAGACCATGAAACTTGGTGTTGGTTGAGAAATTTGAATCCTAAAACAAGCAATGGTTCGGGGACAAAAGTCCATTCTCTTTATGGGAGAGGTTCCCTTATCATTTTCCCCATAAAGATCAATAACCTACTCGAGTCACAAACATTGTTTCTATTTGACTTAGAGGAGCATATTTCTTGTTTTATACCTCAATCACTTCTTCCATCTTAACCACCTTTTCAGCCTTCTCCTTTTTGGTATACACCAGAGTTGAAGATCAAGGAGGAGAAGGGGTAGTCTAAGTTGGCATCTCAGGTGCTGAAGTAGAGACATCCCTTTGAGATGAAGATGCCTCTTGAGAAAGGGATTTCACTCTGCTGGCCCTATAGGCTCTCATTTTTCTATCAAACCAAACCTTTGTTCTTCCCAAGACTGGTTCAATAATCTCTTGTAAATCACTCTTCTCCTTCTGAAACCAATCAATGGTAGGAAGAGGGTATGCTGACGATAAGTTTTTGATGCTCAAAAGACTACATATATTCATCGTCATCTTGTAATTCATCAAGTACCATGTAGATCATGAAATCCTTGATTTGTTTTAGAGAGAGCCTACCATAACTCCTTTTCACGGCTTCATATTCATAGCATTCTTTGCAATAATCTTCTAGGTCATGAGAGTGATAGTAGGTCATTATGATGTTGTTGGAAATTAAGCCTTTAAGGTCAAAGAAAGACATTTTTGAAAGGCATAGAAGTTAAAAGCAACAATTTTCCTTTCAACATTTTGTGCATCCAGGGTAGTTTTACATGTGTAGTTTCCCAGAGTGATTGGTAACTCAATGTCAAAAATCCTCTTATCCCTACAAATCCTATGTAGCATGTCAAGTTGTCTAAATATCTCCACAATAACTATCTTATCACTAAAAACATTGGGATCTTATTAGGATGACCTTCAAATCCTACCAACCTAATATAAGAAAAATTCTTGTACTGGATGAAGTAGTTACCATAGGTGGTGATTAATTGTTTTACTTTTGAAGAGAATATTTCTTCTAGATTTCCCTCAAGAGAATTGGAATATACATAGTAAATGCATCATTGATCCTTCTAAAGTGATGATTGTTTCTCTTAAAGTCATTTGTGGATAGTATTCATAAGAAGGAGAATTCTTTTACCATCCACCGGAGAAAGACCCAACCTTTCTTTGTATGTTGCAATAATATACATCAGGTAAGAGGCCATGTGAAAGGTCTTAGTCCTTTGCACATTAGCTAGTTGCTCACTGATATTTTCACAAATAATTTCACCCCAATTCAAACTTATTGTTCCTTCACATATGATATTCAAGTATGGGCACATCCAAAAATAGAACTCATTTCTTGAGGGAAGTCCCATTATTTTGGCTAGATGAGTAATGATTTCTCAAATCTCATCCTTGAAGTCACTTCTATAAATTGTCTTTGGTAACCTAGAAGCTCCTTTCTTTAGGGTCTTGAACCAAGACTTAGCCACCATGTGTTTATATATCTTAGAATCTTGATCAAATAAATGTTGAGCTTGTACTAAGGAGAGAACACTTGATTCTTCAACTACTGGGATACCAAAGGCAACATTAATACATCCTACATACATCTTAATAATCACATGACCTTGGGAGTCTATGATTTCTTTTGTGCTTGATTCAAAAGGGGAACCACAAGCCAAGATTGTATCTAGCACACTAAACCTAGGTTGGGAATCCTCCAGCATAAGCTATTCCACAATCTTTAATGAGTTGAGCCATAGGGGTGGGATTAACATTATTAATTCATGCCCAGAAATCATCAAAGTCCATATGCTGCAAATTGGTGTCCCCTATGTTGGGTACAAAGGTCTCTAGAGAGGAAAGGTGCTCATGGCCTGTAAACTTGATCTTCATGATGGCTAATGGGTTAAGGCTCACACTTCGGGAAAAAAATTAGCTGATTCGGGGATGGGTATTAAGCAGGGCACAAATTGAAATTGGCTCCAAGCTTCCTTGAAAATACTAGCTTTGATTGTGGGATGAAAGGCGACTTCTCTAGGAGCAAAATACACTTGAAAATTTGAAAAATAGATGACATATACTCTTGTTATGGCTAGAATAGTGTTGGGGAGTGCGAGAATGAAATGAAAAGCTTGTCTGTAAACTTTGATGGTTAAAATGGCCAGTTCTACCCTATTTTATATTACCCCATTTTGAAGAAGGTCGATGGAATGCAATAAATGAGGAGATTTAATGATTTTTTTGAAACATGATACTTAGAATACCCGGTGTTGACATGCTCATAGTAATTTTGGATATGACAGGAAAATTAGGCACATGAGGCCCAAAACTACACGAGACATTTAGGACACAAGAAGCTGAAATTTCCGCATTACATAGGGACTCGTGACTATGTGGAAAATGTGGGTGTGAGAAGAACCGAGGGCCAACCTACACTTGGGACATCTAGGACATGGAAGGGAAAATGTTTCGTAATGCATTGGTATTCAATGGAAAATGGGTAAGTTGAGTGGAAGATGCACAAAAGGCCCATGGGACATGAAGACATAAGTTCTCCACCAGCCCGAAAATCTACAACACAAAGGAATGCTTATAAATATCTCGATGAAGGTTTGTGGGTAGTGGGAATGTAGAGAACCAACGGTCCAAAGGAACTTTGGATAAATGGCCCGAAAAATCCAAAAGTTCTGCAACACAAAGGAAAGAGAAAAAGAGAACTACAGGGAAAGTGGAAAAGTGGGGAACAAAGGGCCCTTGAGAACTTGGGACAAATGGGACATGAAAACCTGATTTGACCAAAATACAAATCCCAAGACCCAAAAATTCAAAAATATTAAAAGTTTACTAAAAATTAGGGACCCTTCCTTACTTGGCATACCTTCACAAAGCGTGTAAACACACATACCAAATTTTGTTAAAATTTGACAAAAATACACAAATTTTGGGAGGTGACAACAACTAGCTCTTTACTGGGATGGTGTGTTTACACAAAAATAGGACAAAGAAAAACAATGGGCCTTAGAATATCTAGTTTATGGAAAGTGCTAGATAATTGGGAAATAGATTTAAGAATAAGGCAATACAGAAGAGACACACATGCACAAAAAAATAGACCAAAAACCAAAAACAAGGACTATATAAGACATATTTATAATATTGTACAAAAGGACTGCTTGTTTACTCAAGACTGAAATAACTTCAAATACTGACCACTATATGGAAATGGAAGTGAGGTTCCATCCATATAGCTTAGATAAAATGAATTTTCACTAGAAAAAGTGTCTAATTTTGAAAGGACCAAGCCAGAGAGAATCAAACTTACCATGGCTTCCTCGAGGTTCTTGCCTCTTGTCCCAAAGTAGGACAATATCTCCAACCTAAAAGTCTCTGGATCTAGCTTTCTTGTCAAACAGTTGTTTCACCTTTTTTGATGTTCAAAGATCCTTTCCACCACTTGCAACCTTTCCTCATCCAACTTTTATAGGTACATAATTATTTTCTCCATGGCACTAGTGAAATTCTCATCCTTGATGGCTTTCATCAATTATAAGGCTAGAAATTCTACTATTACTGGTAGCTGAGCTTCTATTCCATACACAACTTGAAATGGGGACATCCCAATTTCTCTCTTTGGTGTGATTCTATCTACCCAAAGAGCATCATAGAGCCTTTTGTGCCAATTCCTCTGTGATTCATCTACAAGATTTTGAATGATAGTTACTAGATTTTTATTTGTTGATTCTTGTTTGTTCCCTTGAGCATAGTAATAAGAAGAGTGTGTAAGGGAAATTCCATAACCATAGCAAAAATAATTCAATTCATATGAAGATAAATTTCAGGCATTTTCGGTGACAAATTATTTTGGCACTTCAAACCTGACCAAAATGTTTTCCTTAATGAAATTACATACTACTTGAAGTGGTTCTTTTGATAGGGATGGTTTCTACCCACTTCGTGAAGTAGTCAGTAGTAGTCAGAACATGTGTATGCCCAAAAATTGAGTTGGGATTGAGAGTACCTATAAAATATATCCCCCACTATTGAAATGGATCTTCAATTACTATTGGCTTGAGTGGTAAGGTGGCTAGTTTGGGTCTTCCCATAAAAGTTTGGCAAGCTTCACACTTGCTAACCCACTTAGTTGTATCTTGGAACAATGTTGGCCAATAGTATCCCACACGAAGGATTTTGTGATCTGTCATAGTAGATGAAAAATGGCCTCCACAGGCTTGATCATGAAATGCTCTGAGCAATATTTTTGTTGTTCTTTATCCACACATCGAGAAACCTTCCATTAATGCCTCTCTTGAGAAACAAATTTTCCTAGAGCACATATTCTACATATCTCCATTTAAGATAACTTTTCTCCTTAGCATTCAAATGGGTTGGACACTCCCCATATGTTAGAAACTAAGCAATATCTATGTATAATTCATCAGTTGAGCTAAGAAAGAGGACAGTGGGAGTATTAACATCTTTTTCTTTGGATAAGTTACCTTTGGCACTCATCATCAATCAATTAACAAAGACCCTTACCCTGGACTAGTTTGGTTGGTATGATATCTAAGTCATACTCTTGCACCTTTTCCACCCAATTTCCTCTTTTAGTCCCAAATTCTTGTTGTGTGAGGATTTATTTAATAGTTGAATCAAGCACAAAGACAATTGAGTGAGAATTGAGAATATAGAAATGGAATTGCTTAACTGCCTTCACCACACAAAAGCATGCTTCTTTATTTGGTATATTTCAACTCATGAGGCTTTAGGACATAGCTCATGAAAGTTATAAGTAGTTCACAACCTTTATAATTCTTTTACACCAAAATGGATATTGGAATGTGCTTGGTGGCATAGCAATAAATTATGAAATCTTTCTCAAAATCGGGAATGCGAGGACAAGAGTATTGCAAATATTCTTTTTGATGTTTTCAAAATCATTTTTTCTTTTAGAATTCCAACAAAAAGATAACTTCTCCTTAATCATTTAGGCTATGCATCTGGTTAGCTTTGCAAAATCAGGGATAAATATTCTTTATTTTTCCAAAGAAAGAATGCACACCTTTATTGGTCATAGGAAGAGGATTTTTTTTATAGCTTGGAATATTTCTAAGTCTATCTTGGTTCCTTCTCTAGAAACGATGTGCCTAAGTAGTTTTCCCTCTATGACACGAAAGATGGACTTTTTGATTTAAGGAAATTCCATGATCCCTACATTTATGAAGGAAAAATTCAAGATTCTAAAAATGATCCTCCCTCTTCTTAGAGAAAACAATCAAGTCATCAAGATAGATTACAATGCATTTTCCTTTCAAATTACCAAAAGCCAAATCCATTGCTCTTTGAAAAGTTACACCAACATTGATCAGACTGAATGACATCCTCCTATAGGAAAAAGTTCCCCAAGGAGTTGTGAAGGTTGTCTTGTGTTGATCTTGAACATCCACTTCGATCTGGTTATAGCTTGAGAATCCATCAAGCATGGATAACATCTCTGAACCAGTGACAACTTGCAAGATTTGATCCATCATAGGGAGTGGATAATTATCCTTGAGGGAGGCCTAATTTAAATTCTGAAATCCACAAAAATCTAGATTTATCCACTCTTTTTCCTTACAGGCACAATATTGGCTATCCAAGTAGAATGATGAATAGGAAAAATTATTATTGCATTTAATAACTTCACGAATTTCTTGGTGAATTGTATATGTAACTTTTGGATTATATTTCCTTTTCTTTTTGTGAAATGGCTTGATTCTTGGTTTCAAAGGAATGTCGGATAAGTTCAAAATTGGGATGATATATAGAACAAGTGTATTGTGTGTATTGGTGATATATATATATATAGAAATTGGCTTGATTTTTGTGAAATGGCTTGATTCTTACTAATGTCGGTGAGGAGAAAGGATTCATATTCAACTTTGTATTGTGTGTTTTTAAATTGGAGCTTATAAGAATTTGGATGAGAGTTTCCTTCATGAGAGGTTAGAACCACTCCATCTTTAGAGTCATCCGAAGAATAACTACCATCAAATTCCAATACCCAAACACCATTAAAATCATTAATCACTCCCTTAGGAGCCTTTACTTCATCTTCAGACATGATCATATAGTTACCATGGCCAATGTCCTCATAGAGAATTTGTGCTTTAGGATCATTAGTTTTCTGCACAATATATTATGCCTTTACAGTCATGTAACAATTTCTTCATTTTTCCATTAACTGGAATGAGGGCATGTGACCAATCCATCTGAATTTCTCCACCCACTTCTCTACAAAAATTCTACTCAACAACATACCGTATGATGGAGGAATGTCTACAACCAAAATTGTAGCTTTAACCCTTTTATCCAGGAAGGCAGAAAAAGCTACTTGAGTGTCCTTGATCCTTCCAATAAGAGGCACCTCCTTACTCTCCATAGAATAACATGAGCCAAATGTTTGTGTCAATGTGAGGCCAAGGGCATGAGAAACTTTAACAGGCATCACATTGTCTAATGCTCCTAAGTCAATAACATAGTTGTTGAGCTTATGGTTGGCTATGAGCAAGGTGACATAAAAATATCCTTTTTTTAGTTGGAGAAGGTGCGGAGGCCATCAAATTTTGTGGGGTAGAGAGGTAGGAGTGGGTAATAGTCCTTTAGAAGTGGTGGATGGTGGGCTAGGCTTGGAATTGAAAAAATTGACAACTTGGGCAAAGGCATCTGGGTGATTTTGATAGAACTTATCTTCGAAATTTGGATTTTGGTCTTTTTGATATGATCAATTATATCAAAGGACCACTGAGTGGAAGGAGAATTGAGACATGAAGACATAGGCCTTAGGCTTATGAGTTTTTTTAGATGAAGATTTTTTTGACACATGAGTTAAAGGAAAATTTGCCTTAGGTGAGGCGGATGAAGTAGAATACACGTTAGTGTTACTTACCCTTTAAGTGGAATTAGTAGGAATAGGAACTCCTCTTCTTGCAACAATTCTAATAGTGACTAGAACCTCTTTAGATCTCTTTGCAGGCTAGACAAATTCCTTTTTCTTGTTCATTTTTTCTCTTGTCATGAAAATAGATGAACCATTGTTCATGTATGCTACCACTTCACCATAATCATAATCATCATCGACCCCTTCTATGGTAAGGAAATTAACCTGAGAATCATCTACCTCTTTTGACACTTCTTCAAGTTATTCTTCAGGTTCTTCCAACTCTTTAGCTTCAACTTCATCTTCAGGCTCTTGTACCTCACAAGTTACATTGAATGGAACTTTGAGAGGAGGAGCTTCAATTGCCAATTTAGGCTAAGTAGGAGGCAAATGGTTTCGAGGTTGAAAGTTCCTCCTTGGTATATCTTTATAAGGCACATTTTGGGAAAGTTATTTCTTAATAGCTATAAGATCATTTTCTAACTTCTTAACCAATTGATCAGAGTTAGTGCCTGAAGTTGAGGCCTTGGTCTTAGGAGGCTCCTTCTTTAGTTTACCAGCCATTATCAAATCATCTTCAACACTTATGGTTAGGCGTTGATAAAAATCCAAAGTAATAAGAGTATTGCTTCTCAATGCATAGCTTACCTCTCAAAATTATGCATTCAGAAAAAAACATTTCAGAATATGATCCACAAGATGAGTGGTTTATTAGAATTTTATTCATTAGTTTTTTGAATATTTCCACAAAATCTCACATGGGCTCATATGGTTCTTTCTTTATCTGAGATATTTGAGCAAGAAGAGCATGTACATCCTCGACAAGTTAAAATTGATTTTTGAATCGGGTCCTCATTGTATCACATGACTAGTAATAACTCCAACTGAGAGATGGTAAAACTAGTCTATAGCATTTTCTTAGAGTGTTTCTATGAAGATCCTGATAGAGAAATCTTCATCCTTGACTCCAAGAACTCTACATGCAACAATGAATGTAGTAATGTGATCATTAGGATGTAATTTTCCATCACCTCTAAACTTTGGAAAATTATTTCTATTTCCTTTGGGAAGATCATGCAATGGTTGAGGAAGAGCCAAAGGCCCAACCCATTGGTCATAGGAAAAAGATACAACATTTATTCTAGGGAAAACTAGTTTTAAAGGAACAACAACTCCATCTAGTACCAATCCTAAACACTAGGACTTAATTTCTTTTGAATATTAGCATCTACTGAAGATGAAGAAGTCATATCCTTTGTAGGAGGGGTACTTATAGATATTTTACCTCTATCCCTTATCTCTAGAGTTAGGTAAAAGCCTTGTTGTTCCAAAAATTGAATTTCAAGATCATTAATCCACTGGATTTTTGTCCTCTTGTATATATTCCATCCACCAAAGTGTGTTGTTATTGCTGGTTTATTTTCAAAGATTTTTTTGATGGGATGCATATAACATGCCCCACGTTAGGCACCAAAAAACTATTGGTTGAGAAATTTGAATCCTAAAACAAATAACTGATTCGGGGAAGAAATTACCTCCTCTTTATGGGAGAGTTTCCCTTATCATTATCCCCATAAATATCAATAACCTACTCAGTCACATGAACTATTTTTGTTTGACTTGGAGGAGCAAATTTCTTTTTTTTTCTTCCTCAATAACTTCTTCCATCTTCTCCACCTTTTTATCCTTCCCCTTTTTGGTATACACTAGAGTTGAAGATCCAGGAGGAGAAGGGGTACTATGAGTTGGTATCTCATGTGTTGAAGTAGATACCTCCCTCTAAGATGAAGATGCCTCTTGAGAAGGGGATTTCACTCTGCTTCTATAGGCTCTCATTTTCTATCAAACCAAAGCTTTTTATTCCCAATCTTGGTTTAATAATATTTTGTAAATCACTCTTCTCCTTCTGAAAGAAATCAATGGTAGGAAGAGGGGTATTTCTAATAGTTTTGTGATATTCAAAAGACTTCAGATATTCATCATCATCTTGTAATTCATCAGGTACCTTGTAGATCTTGAAATCCTAGATTTGCTACGGAGCGAGCTTACTATAACTCCTCTTCTTGGATTCATAGTCATCAAAGCAGCCCATATTTTAATCTTATAGGTCATAAGAGTGATAGTAGGTCATTCTAAGGTTGTCGGAAATGAATCCTTTAAGGTCAATGCAAGACCTTTTATGAAAGGTATAGAAGTTATAAGCAACAATGGTCCTTTCACATTTTGTACATCTAGGGAAGTTTTACATGTGTAGTTTCCCAGAGTGATTGGGAACGAGATTCCAACAATCTTCTTATCCATACAAGTCCTATGTAGCATTTCAATTTTTTTCGTATATATCAACAAGATATATCTTATCACTAGAAAACATTGGGAGCTTGTTAGGATGACCTTCAAATACTATCAACTGGATATAAGAAAACTTTCTAAACTAGATGAAGTATCTAACATAGGTGGTAATTAATTGTTTGGCCTCTGCAGAGAATCTTTCGATGGGATTTCCATTGAAGAGCCTTATAATATACAAGGTAAATGCATCATTGAACCTTCTAAAGTGATGATTGCTTCTCTTCAAATTCAATTGTGGATAGTATTCATATGTTGGAGCATTCTTTTTCAAGTCCACTAGAGAAAGACCCAACCATTTTTGTATGTTGCAATAGTATACATCAAGTAAGAAGTCATGTGAAAGGTCTTGGTCCTTTGTACATTAGCTAGTTTCTCACTGAGATTCTCACAAATAATTTCACCCCAATTAAAATTTTTGTTCCTTCACATATGATATTCAGGTATGGGCACATCCAAAAATGGAACTCATTACTTGAGGGAAGTCCCATTATTCTAGCTAGAAGAGTGATGATGTCTAAAATATATTCCTTGAAATCACTTCTATATATTCTTTGGTAACTTAGAAGCTCCTTTCTTTGGGGTCTTGAACCAAGACTTAGCCACCATGTGTTTATACTTCTCGAGAATCTTGATCAAATAAATGTTGAGCTTATATCAAGGAGAGAATATTTGAGTCTTCGACTAATAGGTTACCAAAGGAAGAATTAATACATCCTACATCTAGCTTAAAAATCACATTACCTTGGGAATCATGATTTATTTATTTCTTGAATTAAAATGGGAACCATAATAATGAACTGAGATTGGGTGTAGCATCCAATTTTTTAAACTTAGAAATAGGGGAATTTTTTTTATAATGTTCACTCTTCTAAATTCACATAATTCAGAACACAAATTCCATTGTCGAGACCATCTTATAACAGAAAACCATATGTAGCTATAATGACTCGGTGAATCATCAATCTCTTATTTCATGACTTAGTATTAAACCAATCTCTCATGTTTAATTTTTTCAAGTATATACCATTTTAACTTTGGTTCTTTTACCCTTTAAGGGTCACACAAATGTTATGTTGAAGAATCCTATTAGAATATTTGTTCCTGATATTCATCAGAAATCCTGCATCTTAGACTAGGTTACATAAGACAATGTAATCGATAGCTTGTGATACTTTTGCCAAAGTTTTTAAACATGTTTACCATGCTTACATTCCAAGATGACATACTCATCATTAGGAATATTTCCTTCACCACACTCGTACTATTATCTAGATTGGTCTTCCTTGACTATTATCAACCAAACCTGAGTCAAATTTTAACATAAAACAAGGACAACTTACATGTGCTAGTGTGGAATAATACTCATGGTGACTAAGGATACATAGACATACTTAAATGAATTCCATCAATTGGTTTATTTTATACCCTAAGTTAACATGAGTTGACCACAACACTAGTCCATGTGTCTATCTCTATTTAGAGTAGAACTATGAACCGAATTTCCACTTATGTCAATCAAGTTAATTGAACTAAGTGGGGTGTTGAAGTATAGTTGGTTACATCATAGTATCCTCATAATGAATTTCATCATTAAGAGGGTACTCCACTGTAGCCCCATATTGCAACAACCTACTAGGTTCCTTTAACTAAACCAACATACTTAATAACATTAGATTATTAACCCTTCAAGTTGTTATCTTGATTAAGTTATCGTTAAACAACACACCTAAAGGCTCACTTAAGCACAAATGATCCAAAGAAGGATCCGAAAGGTACTTTTACATCAATTGAAGGTATGTAGATAAAATTTACGTTCATGAATATGAACACTTCAATTCTAACCATTATATCCATTTATCAATAAATCTGAATTCATTAATAAGTAATTAAAACCATTAAGTTTTCTTACTATAGTTAACATTGTAAACAATCTAGAATGAAAGCTTATATATTAGACTTAGTTATATCATATTACCTAAATCCATCTTATTAATTCTTTTAAGCTTTCCCACTTCCATCTATTATTACCAATAAGAGCATACAACCAATCATCCCTTTTGATTTAAACTTAAATACTCAACTATATAACATACATAGTTATGATTTAATGATAAAAGGAAGTATCCTTTTTTTTCTTATTAAGGACTATAGTCCTAATAATGAAATCATAAATCATCAATCACCTTTACGAAAATTCACATATCAAAAGAGAGAGGTCACTTTACTCTCAACTAATTAATATTCCATAAGTTCATAAGAACATCCTTCATCTTTATAGAATATATTTTAATACATCTTCAGTGTTTCCAACAAATTCATATCGGGAATCAAATATAGAAAATGATTTCATTAATAAAACAAATGCAACTTTTTATAAGTATTTCTCCTTTCACTTTTCACGAAATCCATCTACGAATTGTTAGCATGGGTCAGTTCACAAGAACTGAGCATGATAAGTGCTATAACTTTAAAACAATATACTTTATCTAACTATTTTGTAAAAGGACCCTAGTATTTACAAAAAGGTTCCAAATACATAAAAGTAGAACAATTAAATAAACTTCCCAAAAAGTCACAATATCATAATAGACAAGAAGTCAATAAATTAATTAAAATCAATTTTCCAAATAAGAAGTTAAACATTTCATTTTAATTTAATTCTATCTAAGTCATAGTATTGATAATCATTTCAACATGATAACATTCAATCTGCAACTAATTAAGAAAATAACTAATTCAAGTCATGATCTGTGTACATTAGTTTCAATTAATTCACCAAGCAAGCTCCACTTAGAACATAGTTATCTCCCAACTAAGTAATCAAAAGGAAGGGATATAGAAACAAAAGGTAGAGATAAGAGTAGAATATTGTTCCATTAAAAGAAAAACCTTCATATCAAAACTTAAAAGGATTGATAGAAAAATCAAAAGACTAGCATAGGTAGTAGATATCCTAATAACCTTGCCATACTTGACAAAGAATAATCTCAATATACCAAATAAAACCACTGGATGATCTATAAGAGAAATGTACAATATTACAAAGTTAAACACTCACATGATACAATGTTCAAGAGTAATTTTTGTTATCACAACTAACTCCAAACATATTATTCTATCGATATGACTAGGATAAAGCCATTAAACAATTTTTTTATCATTAGCTTGAATGCATGGTGTCCTCTACAAAAAAATTAAAGAAGGATGCAAACAACACAATCTTAGAACCAAAAACAATTCAAGGAATTTTCATAATCAAAATGAAAAGTACCAAATTTAAGAAATGTAAACTCCCTCACATGAACAAACAAACTCACACCACCCATTAATTCATGAGAGAATTCAATATATGAGCCAGAGATTGCACACAGAGACTTTAGAACTATCCCCAGATGTGAGAGAAGTCTCAAAGATACGTTTCAAAGAATCAACACTTAATAGAACAAATAATCATCATCAAGAAAATAATGATAATTTCCTTCAATAATCTCCAAACTATACAAGATTTGAAAATTAAGTTCAATACCCAAACAAAACACTTTGCGGCTGTAACTAATCACTAATACATAAACTAAGAAAATGAGCCCAACTAGAAAATATTACAATCTGGAATCCTCTCAAAAATAAAAACCAAGTTCCATAAGCTTATACCAACCCGTGAAGGGTAAAAAATCAATGATGATCAGTCCTAGAAAAGAAATAAGGACAAAAATGTTACCAAACCAAGTTTCCCCAAGCAAGACCACCTAGGAAGGGTAATTTAAATATTATACAAATTGAAAAAGGGCAGAGACAACACCCGTCATTCGTTAATACAATATTCACTTAAAGTGCATCAAAGTAACTTGTTGAAAGTGCTCGAGATTTTTGTTCTTATTTACCCAAGGATAGTGAAACAAGATCTCCACAAATCAACAAAAAGATCCCAAGATCTAAAACCTACTTAAGCTGAAACAAATTACAGTAAAATGAAACAATTCCCAAAACTAGATTACTCAAACATGGTGACTAGAATTAAAATATAACCCAATGAAAACATAAAACCAACTTGAAAAAGTTTCATAAAAGGCACGGTTTCATTCATAAAATAAAATCGTCCTATCAACTGATAAACCAACCCAGTTCCGGTGTTAAGTATTTTTCCAACAAGATCCCTGTAAAAATGAATATATGCCAGAGGATACAGAGAAAGGAAACACCTATATTTTTCAAATGCAACTCATACCCTGTTTCTTATTAAAACACCATTATTTCACAGAATATCCAATCCAAGAAACCAAGTTCAAATAAACACACAAAGCAAGGAGGAGAAAATAATCACACAAGAAAACATTTAGAGATGTTTCATAAAGAGAAGAAATCATTTTATGAAAATATTAAATAAAAGCAAGATATTTTAAAGAGATAGGGCCTATCATGCCTGGTAGTGCTCCTGTCTTCCTTTCCTTGCCTCAATCCTTCATGCAAAACTCCCACAACAAGATTTCTATCAATAATGTCAAAACAGTCTGAAACTTTTCCTGCTTATCTTCTTATAGCTTCCATGCTCATATTTTTCCATTATTTCTACCATGCAAGGGAAAATTATTCATGAAACTGATTCAAACTGAAGGTTTGAAAAAATGGAAAACAACATGCAGAGCTCAAAGGCTCGAAAAATTCCAAATGAAACAATAAAAAAAAACCATTTATTTTTCCTCCAACCTCCTTACTATTCCCTAGGTGGTTTTCACTTGAGTCGAGGATAATAAATGCCAATAGGGTGATAGATTTCCTCCAAAACTCCCACCCATCCTTATCCACTACTAGTTCTGACCAGCAATTTAAAAAAACATTCCATCAAAATAGCAGAGTTGCCATCTTAGAAACCTTCCACCTTCCCCCAAACCTTGGCCAAGTTTGGCGGTACTAAAATTTAAATGCCACATTTAAAATGTTGATGCCTTTGGAATGGTGCCACCACCATCCCAATCAACTTTCCAACAATTCCAACCCCCACTTCCTTAGGTTAGGTCAATGTCCAATAGGTTAGGTCCCCTTAATAATAGGTTAGAAACCTTAGTTTAGGATCTTAGGCATAGTTCCATATAGCTTAGGATTAATTAATGTACAAAACTTAGGATAGTCTCCCATTAGGATTTAATCAACAATTAAAATAATCACCTTAGCATAGGTTTAGAATAGGATCAGTTTATAACAACACTTAGATTAATTAGGTCCAATTAATTAATCAAAGAACGTTACCTTCCATAGCTCATTAAAATGATGAACAGATCACCAAGAAGGGTGGAGTCCAAAATATGTTACAGGATACCCCGTGACCCTAGTGCAATCCTGGTGCGGAAATTAAATATTCAGACCAACTCAACCAAGATGTTCAAAACATTGAAAAATCCCAAACATGCCTTGGATCACTTGTAATTGATCCAAGGTGATTAATCCTAGACTTTACAATCATCAGACTGAAAAAAAGTTCAATATTGCAAGCTAGGAAATGAACCCTTTAAAATGAATTTATTTCCTTCATCCATATGCAGATTACAATAAAAAGTTCAGCACAAAAGTATAAGAATACTTCATTAATAAATTTAGAATTGTCATGATATGAAGTTATCCCATTTTAGAAGATATAGTATATCATCTACAACAACATGATTATTTGGTCTTAAAGAGTACCCATCTTCAAAACAAAAATCACTTATCAACACTTTGCTACTTTAATTAAAGAAGTGATCATAGATATGAGATAAGGCAGCGAGGCATTACATTGGGAATCCTCCAACATAATATATTCCAAAATCTTTAATTAGTTGAGCCACAAGGGTGGGATTAGCATTATTAATTCATGCCCACAAATCATCAAAGTCATAGGTTGCACATCAATGTCCCCTATGTTGGTTACATAGGTATCCGAGAGGAAATGTGTTCATGTCTTGTAAACTTGATCTTCATGATGGCTAATGGGTTAAGGCTTACACTTCCTCGGAAATAACTTAGAAAGCGATTCATGGGATGGGTAGTAAGCGGGGAAAAAAATTGAAATTGGCTCCAATCTTCCATGAAAATACTAACTTTGGCTGTGGAATGAAGGGTGAGTTCTCCAAAAGAAAAATACAATTGAAAATTTTAAAAATAGATAAGAAATACTCTTGCTACAAATAGAAAAGTTTTGGGAGTGCGGGAACAAAATGTAAAGCTTGTATGTAAAATTTGATGGTTAAAATGGAAAGTTCTATCGTATTTGTTATTACCCCATTTTGGAGAAGGTCGGTGGAATGCAATAAATGAGGAGATTTAATGATTTGTAGGAAATGGGATACTTATAATACCTGTGCTTGACATGCTTGATAGTAATTTTAGTTATGACAGGAAAATGAGGCACATGAGGCCCTAAACTACACGGTACATTTAGGACACGAGAAGCTGAAATGTGCATAGTACACGGGGACTCACTACTATGTAGAAAATTCGAGTTTGTGGAGAACCGGGGGCGGATGCACTTGGGACATGGAAGGGTGTAAGTTACGCAACACACAAGTATTTAATGGAAAGTAGGTAATTTGGTTGGAAGATGCACAGAAGGCCCATGGGACATGACGGCATAAGTTCTCTGTTAGCCTAAAAATCTGCAACACAAAGGAACTCTTAAAAATATCTTGATGAAGGTTTGTGGGAAAGAAGGAGTGCAGAGAATTGTGATCCAGGAACTTGGGACAAATGGGCTACAAAAGTCGAAAGTTCCACAATATGAAGGAAAGAGCCAAAGAGAACTGTGGGGAAAGCGGAAAAGTGGGGAATAGAGGGCCCATGAGAACTTGGGACAAATGGGACATGAAAACCTGATTTGACCGAAATACAAATCCCAAGACCCAAAACTTTAAAAAATTTAAAATTTGACTAACTCTTAGGGACCCTTCCTTACTTGGTAGACCTTCACAAAATGTGTAAACAACCATACTTTTTTTTGAAAATTTGACAAAAATACACAAATTTTGGGGAGGTGATAACACTTGGTTATTCAAGTTTAAGGGAAGTTCATGAGATGTATTACAGTATAGAGAAGCATTGTTTACACCGTAATCATCTAAATGAACACCTACTAAACTATGTAGCATGTCCGAGTCGTATGAGTGCACATTGTAGGGTGAAGATATTCTCATATTAGTTTCATTACATTAATTACAATGCTAAAGTTCTTTAAGACCCTCACGAAATCGGAGGAAGTGAGCTTGATTATCAAGATGTGAGCAAGAAGACCTATGTGTTAGAGATTTTTATTTTCTACGAGAGATTAAGGAGACATGAAGAATGCAAAACCAGTACTCAATGTTTTGAAATCATAAATAAATCAATGGAGCCTTGATTGTGCTATAAATTCAAGTATACCTCGGGCTATCTAGATCGGATACATGAAAGTGTAAGAGGCCTAAATGGCACGATCTAGGTGTACCAACTATCTGGAAGGTGTTTTAAAACCTCTATAGTCTTGTAGGAGGCTATTCGGTGACATATGATATGTCCTAGGTATAGAAGTATAGGAAGATTGCTAGAAGAAATCACAAAAATCTACATGTGGTGTGTTAAGAAGAGTTTGAAAGGTTAAAACTTTGAGTTATACGGTGTTTCAAGGTGGTACATGTGAAATGTATGATATTCATGATGGATATAGGTGTGAAAATCTATTTTTGAGGCTAATGGACCTATTTTTTTGTTTAAAGGTTTATAAATGCTAAGTATTGTGATAATAATGTAAAGGTATAGTTTGTAGGTCTGTGTACTCCTTGAAGGCTCAAAGGTTATAGGATTTTTGTTAAAATCTTGAAGATAAACGTGGCAATATATGATGTTATAGTTGTTCTTAAGTCAAGTTCATTGACTTGTGTAAGAAGGAAATATGATGACTATGTTATGTGAATGTTTGAGATTTGAGAAGTTTGATCAATTGTAGAAAATCAAAAAATGATAGGGTATACACTATAGTGAAGACATAAGTCTAAAATGAGGCTCCTGAAGTCCGAGGATGCTCCTCAAGAAGGTAAAATTTCAAATTAGTGGTCTATGTTCTATATCAACCTCCATGAAAGGTGAGTAGATGAGTTTTTTTATGAGAAGATAAACCATTATGTGATCTTTGGATGTGTTTCTTCCATAAAAAATCATATTTTTAAAGTATACAAAGGTGATATTATGCTACGGAAATGGGACAGAACATTGAATTTGTTGGGTATATTTCAAGTTATAATCCACTTTATTATAGAGGAGGCCTCAAAAGATGCATCTAAAGGAATGTCTTGAATAATTAACCTGGGAATGTAAATAGGATGGCTTGAAGTGATGAAATTTCATTCCTTTTAGGTGTTAAAATTTTGAGAAACATCAAATTTACGGGTATGGAAGAGAGACAATGAATGATTTAGGTGGTATTGGCCTAAAAGACTGGTATGACATTGAATCGTATAAAGAGTGTCTCTCTTTTGTAACATCCACTTTTTGTCACTTTATACCTAGGAATTTTTTAATATTTTAATTAATTTATATAGCTAATTTAAATACCCATATATTTAAATCCAACATAAACCTTAATGCAATCCATTTCCGATAATTATCATAAACCATGTGCAGCTACATGAGGGAATACTTGAACCTACTCACTCTCCCTCAACGCTCTGTATGAGCCAATACATCAAATGTATCCTTTGGTTTTCCTTTATCAGGATATGATATTTAAGTGAAGATACCTAAGTGTCTACTTGGGTTCCACCTAGGAATTCCACAAGAATCTCACAACTTAGATCATAGTGAAATCACAACAGTGTAATCAATAACTTACACTACTTTGCACAAAGTTTCAGAGTCATGTATGCCATGCTCAATTCCATGATGACACACTCGTCATTAGGAATTTTTCATCTCACCTTAATCACTTATTCATTTATATGGATTCACAATCATTGATGTTGTAAATAACAAGTCTTGTACAAGGTACAAATCCAGTTTAACCTATAAGAAGACATACCTCTATGTCATCCTATGATTCCTATGGGAAATTAAGTGTCTTCATAATGATTCACCTCATTACTAGACCATTTCCCTTTACTGTAACCATCATAAGTTGATATCGGGATGCGTATTTGTGAGGTTCAATCTATATTTGTAACTCTAACAAGGTTTTTACTTAATGCAATACCTTACCACAATCTAGTCTCTTGATGAGGTAACTCAGTACAACTACTAAGAAGTTGTATCCAAATGCTGACAATCACGATTATAAGGATATAATTGTATAGTGGTTGTAGTGAGTTAACTCGCCAAGAGTCCTATATTGAAACATGGTATCTTAGTTTCTATTTTCAAGGTAATTATAAAATCATGACAGAATAGCCTAGGTCTCGCAACAATTCCTCCTCGAATGAGTCATACCTAGGGTCCTATCTTTGTTTGATCCAAGGATATTTAATTCTCCAATAACACTTAATTACCTTATTAGATCTTATACCAATGATAACCATAAATGGAAATTGAAACTATCTTTGTTTATGTTTAAAATTATAGATTTAATATTGTCTTAGCTTAATCAATTAAGCCTATGTTCTTAATAACATAGTTATATAATATGCCACTAATTGAGCTATATCACTATAGGGCAGCATTGATATCAAGTCTCTATATTTCTCATTAATAGAGATGGTTCCTTTGCACATTGTTGTCCACTCAAAATTCCCCTGCTCTTAAGGAAGTGAAAATTTTAAAATCTTGAGTTTAAGTGTCTTCTCTATTGTACTCAATGTTAAAAGTCGAGAAATTGAGAAAATCTACGTTTTTGGGTCATTTTGTGTGTTTTTCGGGCCTGTCGGACATTTTTGTCCCACGTGTCCCAAGTTTAATTGGGCCCTCTGTTCCTGATCGGCCAGTTTCCCCGAAGTTTGTCTTTTTCGGGCCTGTCGGACATTTTTGTCCCGCATGTCCCAAGTTCAATTGGGCAAGTTGTTCCATTTTCGGCCGAATCGCCTGAACCGCGTACTTCACACTTTCACGTCCCAAATGTCCCAAGTTCACCCGGACCCGTTGTCACATTTTCGTCCGATCCGGCCGAGTCGCGTACTTCACGCACTTTCATCCCGCATGTCCCAAAAGGCATTTGTGCGTCTTTTCCCCACTTCGCCCGAATCGGCCGAGCTGCGTGTTTCGCGCATTCGCGTCCCACATGTCCCAAATGAACCAAGTGCCATTCGTGCTTATTTTTCCCGCTCTACCCAAATATCTTGCTTATTCAAATTGGTAGGTATGTATTAAATGTGCATTCATTATCTTTCTCTCTCCTAATCGGCTATATAACGAGTGAACCCCCTATGCATTTTTCACACTGCTTCCATGCTATCCTTTGCTCGAACCCTTGCAATCTAAATTTCTGCGTGTGTATCCCTTCCCTCTGTAATTCCTTCCCGAGTTTAGTTTGCGGCTCTGCCCTCTGAATTACTATCAATATGAAGATCAAATTTCAGGGACAGGAACAAATCTCGCCACTAGAGTCTGTCATTCCCAATATTGGGAACAGTGAAGCTCGTCATCTTCACTTTGGTGATTTTGGACAAGGATGGCAGATGCAAACCCTACACCAATGGCGCAGATGATTCACAATAGTAGTTTGGATTTCACTGGAGGTTAGCCAATCTCAGTGCAATGTGTTGATACAGTGCTTTCATGCGGAGCTCACTTCGACCCTGATTCGAGTGAATTGACCAATATACATGGGGAACTCATTGCTAAACCGATCTTTGCCGCCATTAGCACTACACTGAGGATTCCAGAAATTGATAATTCCATAGTTGTTTCCCAAAATCAAGCACAGGCCCTGTTCAATCAAGACAGCGACAAATACAAGGCACGGGTGGTGAAGTCCTGGCTAAAGAACCCTAAGAAGGGAGCATCTCGTCTATCCAAGACTCTTTTTCGGGCTGATTTCAATGAAGAATTGTCGGATTTTATAATCCTACTGGCTCGGGTTATGGGCTTACCCTCTACTAACGAATTCCATTTCTGGATGTGCCCGCTCATCAGCATGGTGTGTGAGGGAACTCAAAATATCAACTGGGAAGAAATCATCAGCATTAACTTGGTGGAGCAGCTGTCCAATGTATAGCAAACGAAGAAGTTCTACATGACTTCGTACTTGATGTATACTCTAGCGGCATCAAGGCAATGGTTTGGTTTTTCTTACATTGATGCCCACAAGGATGATCCTGTATATGCCTACTACCCGTAGTTCACCCTAGAGACCAGCAATCGCAATTTCTGAAGGGTAAATGATGCTTTCACCATGTACGTGGTCAAGCTTCTTGAGGGTTACACTGCTAGAAGGTTTTCTGATGAAGCCATGAACCTGATATCACACTACGGTGCCTATTTTATCCAATTCGAAAAAATTCTCCTATATCAAGCTTCTTGCTGTATGAGAGCACCCCTTTGAGGCTTCCCATGTTACTGCGGTGATAAGATGGCTTTGATTGAAGTATGCAGGTAGTTAGACAAATTACAGAACCTACAGAGACAAGAAGATTACTGGTTTGCACTTTCCCATCTCTTTGGGAAATTACACTTGTAAAACAGCCCTGGACGCACAGAATATAGAAAGAGCCCTAGTTCCCATCACTGTTCATTTCTTCAAGCCAAGAACTTGCTTTGACTTGAAGAAGTTCATTGAGCAGAACATCAAGATAATCTATCATCATAGGGCAGATACAGAAGACTATTGGGCTGACTGTGCAGATGATTTTGAGGCTAGAAGGAGGCACTATGGTAGGTTCTCTCTACAATTGATCCAAGAACTCGGCTTGTACCAAGTTCCTGAAGGACTCCAGGATGACAACTCTGATCTATACTCATATGAGTATGACAATGTGGTTAAGCACACTCCCTTGGAGGACTTGGATTGGAACAAGAAAGAGAAAGATGATCTGGCCGAGATCCTAGCTCCAGTCTTAGTCAGGACTAAGGTCTGGTTTGATAGGAAAGTTCGAGAGCTTAGAAGACACTCAGGAGAATCCTCCTCTAAGGATGTTTCAACACCAAGGAGGGAAGCATCGACTCCCATATCAGACACACCTATGCAAACCCCTCCTGCCTCATCAACGCAAGGACCTGCAGCTTCCACTCCTTCTTCATCCACTCAAGTATACCAGAAGAAATTCAAAGAGGTTAAGAAGGAGCCTATGGAAAAATATCCTCAAAGAAAGTAGGTAGAAGTGCCTTTGGGACCAGAGAACATCATTGTTCTCAGTGAAAGTGAAGAGAGTGAAGTGCCAGCCCCTACAAATGCTCCTGAAGCTCCAACGGATAAAGATAAGGAAGTCCAAAGCACTGAACTTCCAAGTGCTATTGATTCCTCTGCAGCAATTGTCTCAAGCGCCCCACTCACATCTCAACTTGAGACAACAGCTGTGCAAACCTTGAGCATCATGAGCTCTCTGTCTCTTGGTCCTCTTGCCCCTCCTGCTGCTTCCTCTTCCTCTTTTGCATGGGTGCAACCTTTTTCACAGTAGAAAGAGGAAATCTTCCTCTCGGAGCTCAGGGCCAAATTTTGATGCTGTGGCAGCCTTGTTAGGCACTACTCCTTCTCATGCCAAGAAAGCCAGAATCACCTCTAGGATAGTGTCTGATGCTTAGGGTCAGCAATTCCTGGAGATTGCTAAGCCTACAGTAGATAAATCAGAGCAGGACTTACAGGTTTCTAACCTAGAATTCTCAAGGATTCCTATGGGAGAGTCTACTCCTGAAGGTGAGATCCACAACCTCCAGGAAATGGTCACAAGAGTCATTGGGAGGGTAGAGAAAGGGCAGCAAACTATTGAACAGTTGGAGGAACAAGCCCAGATTCTCACAGGTTTTATCAAATCTCTTTTGTCTAAGGACAAAGTTTTGGACCCTACCCCATTGACTACCCTTCCGCCACCTGTAATTTTGAGCCAAGATGAAGTACAGAGTATCAAAGACATGCACAAGTATTCCATCTATGGCAGAGCTATGGAGGCCATGGTGGAAGATATGCTTGTTGCAGGATTGAACTTCATTGATGAAGCTTTCAAACTCCACGGAAAGGTGAACAATTTGCAACAGAAGCTCTCCTCCACTATCGGGATCATAGATAAAGAGCTCAAACTCTGGAGCAGTTGCATAGTAGACCTCCGTCTCATGGGATAGACAGATGAGAACATTTTATTGGCAAATAAGGTTTTTGATGATGCAAAGGATAATCTGTCAAAGTCCTGGGTTTACAGTCGTGGAGTGGAAGATCAAAGTCTTGGAGGAGGCTTTGGGAGAACTGAAAGAATAGCTGGCAGAAGGGTGAGGCTTTCAAGACACTAGTTGTATCTGCTTTCAAAGATATACACTATCATCTTCAGGATGAAACTTCTGCTGTGCCTCTTTCCCTGTAAGAAATCAAAGCTCAATTCAGAGCTTTTGTCAAAGATAATCTATTCAGGAAAGCTCCATTTCCAAAGAGAAAATGAAGGAGATCTACTCTCTTCAATCTACCATTGAAGAAGCAAATAAAGACTATCATACTCATGTCAAGTTTGATAAGGAAATGGAGAAGTGCCTCGGATTTTGGGCTCAGTCTATGGCCAACACGTCAGTCCCTCCTGGCAGAGACATAGCCGAGACATTGAAGAGATTCAGGCAGTGAATTTTGAAGTCAGTGGGTCCCTCCCATTCATAACCACATGTCTTCTTCTCCTTATTCTTCTCTTCTTTTCTAATTCTTTTTCTCGGATTCATTGTAATAAGTTGAGGTATTGCGATTGGCAATCCTTAACTAATCTTTAGTTAAAAGAAGTGGTTACAAAGAGTAACTGATTTGTAAGCTATATAATGGCCTCTCCACACCATTTTAAGAAGGGAAGAACTTGGCTTATTTTACGAAGTGTAAATAGATCATAAAGAAATCAATACAGAAGGGCTTTTCATTCTTTGTCTATCTGATCTCTTTTATCCCCAAGCTTTCATTTAATTTTTGTGAAGATCATTTGTCTATGTTATGTTAAGAAACTTTGTGTTCTGGCAGATGTTATTTATAGAACTTTGTGTCTTTAAATTCCATCTTATTTATATGATACAAATGATCTTGTTTCAATTCACTATAACTTCGCATACATAAAGAATTACTCTGTTATCTATAATTCTGCATGTTGCCTTTCTGCTCATTCTCGTATTCTCATTCCTCAGTCCTTTTGTAATTGATGATCTTTATAGAAAACACTTTCGTAATATCCAAGTTCAACCAGAAAATCATGTTTTGTATATTTGTAAATAGGTTCATTTCTGAATAAGGGAACCTCTCCCATTAAAGAGGAGGGACTTCTTGTCCCCTGACTGTTGCTCTTCGTAAAGTCCTATTTGATGACCAATAGTTTTTGGCGACTCTGCTGGGGAAAATCATATTCCAGTTCTATAATTTTTGATCATCCTTTGATCTGGCGACTCCACGTTTTACTCAAGGGAGAAGGGCCCTTGGTATTGAAGATTCTCAGTTTCAGCTTTTGGAGCAGCAGGGTTTTCCTTTCCCTTCAACAAGAAATAGAAAGACTCGTTCGACAAGCACTCCACCTATTCAAGATAGAATTCCTACGGGTGGTATTCCTTCAGAGCCAGCTAGTCCTAATCTTTGAGCTTTGATTCTTGCTAGTGTTGCAGTTCCTCTCCAAGCCATTTTTCCAAGAATGGCGGTACCATTGCCCTGGGGTCATCGTGTTGGGCCCCTTGCTCTTCCTCAGCCTTTGCATGAGTTACCCAGAGGTAACCGGAAGAACTTCCCTAAATTCAAAGGCGATGGCAAAGTGCATCCTGATGAACACATCGTAGCCTTCATAGTTGCATGTGGAGTTCTGGGAGTTGAACATGAAGACGTCTCCGTGAGACTGTTCATTGAGAATTTACAAGATAATGTTGTTGATTGGTTCTATCACCTTCCAGCTGGTGCTATCACTAGCTGGGACACCATGAGAACTAGGTTTGAAAATCGTTTCAAACCAGCAGAAGATGTGCATGCCTTGCTAGCCCAAATCTCTCAGATAAAGAAAGATTCACAAGATCCCATGAGAGAATTTGTGGCCCGATTCAACAGGTTGATTAATAAAATTCCACCAAATACTCGACCTGTTGATCAAATCCAAAAATGTTTCTTCCTAAATGCCCAATTGCCTGAAGTTAGTTATGCGCTAAGAAGGGCTAATCTCACAACATTGGCTGAAGATCAAACTCTTGCTTTGTTAGTGTTGAGGATGATTTAATCATGTTAGGGAAGTTGAGGAGAGATCCTTCCAAATCTAAGTCTGATTCTTCCTCTTCTTCCACCCCTGGACCTAATATTGATCCATTGGTTCAAAAACTTGCGAATGATCTCATTGCCATAAAAAGAAACAATTGGCTCAGCATGCTCCTATGCAGACGTTCCAAGGAGGAATTTTCAGCCCAGAAATCGTTTGCCTGCTTCTCAAACAAGATTAGTGCTTGAAGGACCTCCTGTTAAAGTTCCTGTCAATGCAACCTGTGAAGTTGAGGAACCAGATGATGATGAGGATAATGAAGCTTGCGAGGAATTTGTGGAAGAATTTGATGATGAAGCAGATGAACTTGAGGGATCTTGAGTTAATTTCTTCACCACTGAGGGAATTGATGATGGAGATGATTATGATGAAGTAGTAGCAGACATGAATAGTGAATCATTCACTGTCATGACTCGAGAGCGGAACAAATCAGAGGGAGAAAGTGACGTAGCCCCCCAAGAAATCTAAGGAGCAGCCGGCAACTATCCCCGTAATTGTAAAAAGAGGATCTCCTATCCCCGTTTCATCTACACCAAAGGTGAGTCCTGTCAATCCTGCTATTAAAGTTACTTCTTTTTCCCCTAAAGTTGATAAATCTAAGATCTCAAGTGATGATGGCCCATCCACTTCTGGGTCTTTTGATATTATTGATCACCTAAAAAGACTAAGGTTCAAATCTCGGAAAGTGAGTATTATCAAACCCATCCCAAAGCTTTTGCTAAAATGATTCACTTTGTCAATTCCCATTCTAAGACCACCTCTAAAGGCCTTTTACCCACTCCTTCGCACCACAGCCTAGTTTGGTAGCCGCTGTCACCTCACCTAATGACAAAATCAAACCATTTTATGTAACACTTCTTATAGTGGCCATAGGCTCGATGGTGTGTCATAGACTCGGGAGCCTCGAGACAATGTGATGCTGCTAAAGTAGCTCATGCCTTAGGCTTGACCCTCACACACACTTATGGATCTTGTTACTCTATGGAGAGTAAGGAAGTGCCCCTGGTTGGAAGAATTAAAGATGCACAAGTGGCTTTTGTTTCTTTGCCTAAAGAAGAGTTTTGGCTACCACCTTAGTAGCGAGATATTCCTCCTTCATACGGGATGTTGCTAAGTAGGAACTTACGTAAGGATGTGGGTGGATAAATTCAAATGGATTGGTCACATGCACTCATACATTAATGGGCAAATGAAGAAGTTGCTTCCTGAGAAGCAGTCTGAGTATATTGTACAAAAAATGGATGATCCTAAAGCACAAATACTCTATGAGGATATGGGGCATGGTAACTACATGATTATGTCCCCTGATGAAATTCAACTCCCCAAAGTGTCACCTAAAGATCCTAATGGTGTTTGGATTTTAGAGTTTGATGGAAGTTGTTCCTTAGCTGGTTCTGGAGCTGGTGTCCTACTGGTGTCACCTGAAGGAAGCCTTCATCCTTTTTCATTCAAGTTGCAGTTCGAAAATACTAATAATACAACAGAGTATGAGGCTCTCATTCTTGGACTGCAAGTGGCCAAAGAACAAGGTGTAAAGAATCTTCTGGCTCATGGTGATGCGGAATTGATTGTAAAGCAAGTTAGAAACCTTTTCCAGGTAAAAAATGGAAGGTTGAAACATTACCGGAATCAGGTTTGGGATTCCATTGAATTTCTTGATGCTTTCTCCATCGAAGCAATACCTAGGGAGAAGAACAGTAGGGCTGATTCACTAGCAGTCTCAGGGTCACTACTGATTCCTCATCCTGACTTCTCTCAAGATAAGTTCACCATTGAGATGGTCCATCGACCTAGTGTACCTGATAATACAAATAACTGGCAAGTTTTCAATGATGATCAACACTTGATTTCTTTCTTAGAACTCAAGGGTAATTTTTAACAGCTGTATTTTGAAGGAAGCGACAACCTGCCTCATGAAAATGTGCCCTTTGACAAAGCAGTCATTCATGGAGAAGAAACGGATCAGGATGGATGCATCAAACTCAAAGGAAACAAGATTCCTAAAGGATTGGTGAGTTTAGAGGAACTATTTGATAAACATGATAGGTATGTAAAGTCTAGAGATTTTACTGGACCTCAACAATCAGCTGAGTATGACAAAATTAATATTGGGAGTTCTACTGATCCTAAGCTCGTGAACATTGGAAAATGTTGCACAGCAGATGAAAGGAAGAAAGCTATTGATCTTTTAAAGAGGTATAAGGATGTTCTTGCTTACTCTTATGAAGATTTAAAAGCTTTCAAACCAAAAGATATGCAGCATTTTATTCCTCTCAAACCTGGAATTAAGCCTTTTAAGAAGAAATAGAGGCAATACAACCCCAAAATAGCTGATACCATTTTTCAAGAAATACAGAAGTTGTTGAAGGCCAAAATCATTTTTCCCATTCACCATTCAACATGGATTGCTAATATTGTGCCTGTTAGGAAGAAAAATGGTGAGATCCGCATCTGTGTTGATTTCAGGAATCTGAATCAGGCTTCCTTGAAAGATAATTATCCTTTGCCTATGATGGATCAGGTCTTGCTTACAAGCGTAACAGAGGATCTGAAATGTTATCTATGCTTGATGGATTCTCGGGATATAATCAGGTAGAGGTTGATACTGCAGATCAACACAAAACAACTTTCACTACTCCTTGGGGTACCTTTGCTTACAAGAGAATGCCTTTTGGGCTCATTAATGCTGGTGCCACTTTTCAGAGAGCTATGGATCTGGATTTTGGAAGTTTGAAAGGGAAGTTTATTTTCATATACCTTGATGACTTGACTATGTTTTCTAAAACAAGGGCGGATCATTTTGACCACCTGGAGACAGTTCTGCTAAGATGCAGAGAACATGGGATTTCTTTGAATCCTAAAAAATCTATCTTTTGTGTCACGAGAGGGAAATTATTAGGGCACATCATCTCCAAAGATGGTATTAAGATTGATCCTGAGTGAGTTCAAGCTATCCAGCAAATTCCTCTCCCAACCAGCAAAAAGGGCATGCACTCTTTCTTTGGTAAGATCAATTTTTTAAGAAGGTTCATCCCTGATTTTGCAGAGTTATCTTTGAATATTTCCTAAATGATGAAAGGAAAACAAACGTTTGGCTGGTCTTCTAAAGGAAAGGAATCCTTTGAAGGTATTAAAAGAGCTATTGCTAAAACTCTGTTTTAGCTTTGTCTGATTTTAGCAAAGATTTTATTATCTATTACTATGCCACAGATAATACCTTGGCTGTTGTTTTGACTCAAGAAGATTCTAATGAGCATGAACTCCCAATTGCATTCATGAGCTATATTTTGAAAGATCATGAGTTAAAATACACCATGATGGAAAAACATGCTTTTGCAGTGGTTAAAGCTGTCAAGCAGTTTCGTTTTTACATTCTCAACTCTCATTCCATGGTGTTGGTTCCAGATACAACTGTTAAGTCAATTCTCACACAACAGGAATTTGGATCCAAGAGAGGGAACTAGGTTGCTAAGGTCCAAGAATATGATATTGACATCAAACCGACCAAGCTTGTTCGTGGAAAAGGCCTTTGTGAGCTCATTGCTGAAGGAGCTAGACATGAGTTGCTGGAGGAGAAAGTTGGCCTTCCTACCATTCTGTTTCTTAGCTCAGTTGATGAATGGTATGCTGATATCGCTCATTTTCTCACCTATGGAGAATGCCCCTCTCATTTAACTGCCAAAGAAAAGAGGACTGTTAAACTAAGGTCAGTGCAATATGTGTTGTGGGAAAACGCCTTGTTCAAACGTGGGTTAGATGGAAGATTTTTGAAATGTGTGGACAAGGAACAAGAAAAAAATTACTCTCAGCTTTTCATGATCAGGCATGTGGAGGGCACTATTCATCAACAGTCACTGCTCATAAGATACTTCATGGAGGATATTACTGGCCTTCCTTGTTCAGAGATGCATCCAAGTGGGTTGATAAATGTGAGGCTTGTCAGACTTTCGTGGGTAGACCTAAATTGGCCTCTTTGCCTCTTAAGCCAGTTGTAATTGAAGAACCTTTTCAACAGTGGGGTTTGGACTTCATTGGAACACTTAATCCCGCTTCTAGTGCTGGTCATACTCATGTATTAACTGCCATGGATTATTTCACCAAATGGGTAGAAGCTATTCCAGTAAAGAGTACTACTTCGGAAGTGGTGTGCAGCTTCATCAAAGAGAACATCTTGGTAAGGTATGGTGTACCTAACAAGATTGTGATAGATAATGCTTCGAATTTCTCTTCAACCGAGATAATGGATTTTTGCTATGGGTATGGCATCTCTTTGGCTCACTCCTCAGATTACTATCCTCAGGGAAATGGGCAAGCAAAATCCACTAATAAAAATTTGGTGACTATTATAAGAAAATTAGTCAATGAGTCTCAACGAAACTGGCACAAGAAGCTCTATGATGCTCTTTGGGTAGACATGATTACACCAAAGAGAGCTATTGGAATGTCTCCTTTTCAAGTGGTATATGGAGTAGAAGCTCAATTGCCAGTAACAGTGGAGCTGCCAGCCTTGCATCTAATGAAGGCCATTGAAGATACTAGTTTCAGTGATGCTTTGGATAAGAGAATTATGTACCTTCACAAATTGAATGAGGATAGATTGGAGGTTGCTGATAGGATATCTGTTCACCAGCAGAAGGTAAAGGTCCTGTTTGATAAGAAAGCCAGGTTCAGAGATTTCCAAGTTGGAGACACTATTTTGTTATGGGATAAAAGGCATGAACCTCGTGGCAGCCATGGCAAGTTTGATTCCCTTTGGCTCGGACCTTTCAAGATCAGACACTTTGCTGGTAAGAATTCTTTTATCTTGATTACATGGATGGTTCTCCTCTCCCACTTCCTTATAGTGGGCAGTACCTTAAATTGTTCAAGTCATAGGTGATTAGGGAGTCCTTTGTATATTCTGTACAACGTTTTTGTTTTTCTTTCCTTTTTGTTTTGGTGTGTTGTCCTCTGTATTGGTTTTGCTTTTTGACTCGTGGCCCAATGGATAAGGTACTGGTCTACTTCCCCAAGTTTGTCTAAGTTCTTACCTTGTCTCATTCCTTGAATTTATGCCAAGTCATCCCCAGAAGGAGCCAGCTATTGTCCACTCAAAATTCCCCTGCTCTTAAGGAAGTGAAAATTTTAAAATTTTGAGTTTAAGTGTCTTCTCTATTGTACTCAATGTTAAAAGTCGAGAAATTGAGAAAATCTACGTTTTTGGGTCATTTTGTGTGTTTTTTGGGCCTGTCGGACATTTTTGTCCCGCGTGTCCCAAGTTCAATTGGGCCCTCTGTTCCCCGATCGGCCGGTTTCCCCGAAGTTTGTCTTTTTTGGGCCTGTCGAACATTTTTATCCCGCATGTCCCAAGTTCAATTGAGCAAGTTGTTCCATTTTCGGCCGAATCACCCGAACCGCGTACTTCACACTTTCATGTCCCAAATGTCCCAAGTTCACTCAAGTTGTTCCATTTTCGGACCCATTGTCACATTTTTCGTCCCAATCCGGCCAATTTGCGTACTTCACGCACTTTCATCCCGCATGTCCCAAAAGGCATTTGTCATGTCGTCTTTTCCTGCTTTGCACATGAATCGGCCGAGACAGCGTGTTTCACGCATTCGCGTCCCACATGTCCCAAATGAACCAAGTGCCATTCGTGCTTATTTTTCCCGCTCTACCCGAATATCTTGCTTATTCAAATTGGTAGGTATGTATTAAATGCACATTCATTATCTTTCTCTCTCCTAATCGGCTATATAATGAGCGAACCCCCTATGCATTTTTCACACTGCTTCCATGCTATCCTTTGCTCGAACCCTTGCAATCTAAATTCCTGCATGTATCCCTTCCCTCTGTAATTCCTTCCCGAGTTTAGTTTGTGGCTCTGCCCTCCGAATTACTATCAATATGAAGATCAAATTTCAGGGACAGGAACAAATCTCGCCACTAGAGTCTGTCGTTCCCAATATTGGGGACAGTGAAGCTCGTCATCTTGACTTTGGCGATTTTTGGCAGGATGGCGAGATGAAACCCTACACCAATGGCGCGAGATGATTCATGACAGCGGTTTGGCTTTCGCTGGAGGTTTCCCAATCTCGGTGCAATGTGTCTTGTCTGATGCTTTCATGCGAGCTCACTTCGACCATGATTCGAGTGAATTGACCAATATACATGGGGAACTCATCGCTAAACTGGATGCTGCCACCATTAGCACTACACTGAGGATTCCAGAAATGGATAATGCCATAGTTGTTTCCCAGAATCAAGCACAGGCCCTGTTTAATCAAGACAACGACAAATACAAGGCGCGGGTGGCGAAGTCCTGGCTAAAGAACCCTAAGAAGGGAGCATCTCGTCTATCCAAGACTCTTTTCTGGGCTGATTTCAATGAAGAATTGTCATTTTATAATCCTACTAGCTCGGGTTATGGGCTTACCCTCTACTAATGAATTCCATTTCTGGATGTGCCCGCTCATCAGCATGGTGTGTGAGGGAACTCAAAATATCAACTGGGCAGAAATCATCAGCATGAACTTGGGGAGCAAATTGTCCCAATGTATAACAAACGAAGAAGTTCTACATGACTTCGTACCTGATGTATACTCTGGTGGCATCAAGGCAATGGTTTGGTTTTTCTTACATTGATGCCCACAAGGATGATCCTGTATATGCCTACTACCCGCAGTTCACCCTAGAGACCAGCAATCACAATTTCAGAAGGGTAAATGATGCTTTCACCATGTACGTGGTCAGGCTTCTTGAGGGTGACACTGCTAGAAGGTTTTCTGATGAAGCCATGAACCTGATATCGCACTACGGTGCCTATTTTATCCAATTCAGAAAATTCTCCTATATCAGGCTTGCTGGCTATGAGAGCACCCCTTTGAGGCTTCCCATGTTCTGCAGTGATAAGATGGCTTTGATAGAAGTATGCAGGAAGTTAGACAAATTGCACAGAACCTGCAGAGATAAGAAGATTACTGGTTTGCACTTTCCCATCTCTTTGGGAAATTACACTTGTAAAACAGCCCTGGATGCACAGAATATAGAAAGAGCCCTAGTTCCCATCACTGTTCATTTCTTCAAGCCAAGAACTTGCTTCGACTTGAAGAAGTTCATTGAACAGAACATCAAGATAATCTATCATCATAGGGTAGATACAGAAGACTATTGGGCTGACTATGCAGATGATTTTGAGGCTAGAAGGAGGCACTATGGCAGGTTCTCTCTGCAATTGATCCAAGAACTCGGCTTGTACCAAGTTCCTGAAGGACTCCAGGATGACAACTCTGATCTATACTCATATGAGTATGACAATGTGGTTAAGCACACTCCCTTGGAGGACTTGGATTGGAACAAGAAAGAGAAAGATGATCTGGCCGAGATCCTAGCTCCAGTCTTAGTTAGGACTAAGGTCTGGTTTGATAGGAAAGTTTGAGAGCTTAGAAGGCACTCAGGAGAATCCTCCTCTAAGGATGTTTCAACACCAAGGAGGGAAGCATCGACTCCCATATCAGACACACTTGTGCAAACCCCTCCTGCCTCATCAATGCAAGGACCTGCAGCTTCCACTCCTTCTTCATCCACTCAAGTATACCAGAAGAAATTCAAAGAGGTTAAGAAGGAGCCTATGGAAAAAGATCCTCAAAGAAAGTAGGTAGAAGTGCCTTTGGGACCAGAGAACATCATTGTTCTCAGTGAAAGTGAAGAGAGTGAAGTGCCAGCTCCTACAAATGCTCCTGAAGCTCCAACGGATAAAGATAAGGAAGTCCAGAGCACTGAACTTCCAAGTGCTATTGATTCCTCTGCAGCAATTGTCTCAAGCGCCCCACTCACATCTCAACTTGAGACAACAGCTGTGCAAACCTTGAGTGTCATGAGCTCTCTGTCTCTTGGTCCTCTTGCCCCTCCTGCTGCTTCCTCTTCCTCTTTTGCATGGGTGCAACCTTTTGTCGACAGTAGAAAGAGGAAATCTTCCTCTCGGAGCTCAGGGCCAAATTTTGATGTTGTGGCAGCCTTGTTAGGCACTACTCCTTCTCGTGCCAAGAAAAATCTAGAATCACCTCCAGGATAGTGTCTGATGCTCAGGGTCAGCAATTCCTGGAGATTGCTAAGCCTACAGTAGATAAATCAGAGCAGGACTTACAGGTTTCTGACCTAGAATTCTCAAGGATTCCTATGGGAGAGTCTACTCCTGAAGGTGAGATCCACAACCTCCAGGAAATGGTCACAAGAGTCATTGGGAGGGTAGAGAAAGGGCAGCAAACTATTGAATAGTTGGAGGAACAAGCCCAGATTCTCACAGGTTTTATCAAATCTCTTTTGTCTAAGGACAAAGTTTTGGACCCTACCCCATTGACTACCCTTCCGCCACCTGTAATTTTGAGCCAAGATGAAGTATAGAGTATCAAATACATGCACAAGTATTCCATCTATGGTAGAGCTATGGAGGCCATGGTGGAAGATATGCTTGTTGCAGGATTGAACTTCATCGATGAAGCTTTCAAACTCCATGGAAAGGTGAACAATTTGCAACAGAAGCTCTCCTCCACTATCGGGATCATAGATAAAGAGCTCAAACTCTGGAGCAGTTGCATAGTAGACCTCTGTCTCATGGGACAGACAGATGAGAACATTTTATTGGTGAATAAGGTTTTTGATGATGCAAAGGATAATCTATCAAAGTCCTGGGTTTACAGCATGGAGTGGAAGATCAAAGTCTTGGAGGAGGCTTTGGGAGAGCTGAAGAATAGCTGGTAGAAGGGTGAGGCTTTCAAGACACTGGTTGTATCTGCTTTCAAAGATATACACTGTCATCTTCAGGATGAAACTTCTGGTGTGCCTCTTTCCCTGCAAGAAATCAAAGCTCAATTCAGAGCTTTTGTCAAAGATAATCTATTCAAGGAAAGCTCCATTTCCAAAGAGAAAATGAAGGAGATCTACTCTCTTCAATCTGCCATTGAAGAAGCAAATAAAGACTATCATACTCATGTTGAGTTTGATAAGGAAATGGAGAAGTGCCTCGGATTTTGGGCTCAGTCTACAGCCAACACGTCAAGTCCCTCGTGGCAGAGACATAGCCGAGGCATTGAAGAGATTCAGGTAGTGAATTTTGAAGTCAGTGGGTCCCTCCCATTCATAACCACCTGTCTTCTTCTCCTTATTCTTCTCTTCTTTTCTAATTCTTTTTCTTGGATTCATTGTAATAAGTTGAGGTATTGCGATTGGCAATCCTTAACTAATCTTTAGTTAAAAGAAGTGGTTACAAAGAGTAACTGATTTGTAAGCTATATAATGGCCTCTCCACGCCATTTTAAGGGAGGAAGAACTTGGCTTATTTTCTAAAAGTGTAAATAGATCATAAAGAAATCAATACAGAAGGGCTTTTCATTCTTTGTCTATCTGATCTCTTTTATCCCTAAGCTTTCATTTAATTTTTGTGAAGATCATTTGTCTGTGTTATGTTAAGAAACTTTGTGTTCTGGCATATGTTATTTACAGAACTTTGTGTCTTTAAATTCCATCTTATTTATATGATACAAATGATCTTGTTTCAATTCACTGTAACTTCACATACATAAAGAATTACTCTGTTATCTATAATTTTGCATGTTGCCTTTCTGCTCATTCTCGTATTCTCATTCCTCGAGTCCTTTTGTAATTGATGATCTTTACCAAAAGGTGCAGATGCATGTGTAGATGTCATGATGTACCTATTGTTGGTGTCATTGTTTGTGATGTTGGCTACTACTACCCATATGGACAGACCTTCAAAAGAGAAACCAAGTAGTCAAATATGCATATATATGCTAAAACTATGTAAAAAGTACATAAGGAAAATATGTAAAATGAAAAAGTGTGAAAAAGAAACATGTGCACTTGATCCGTGATAAGAAAAAGGGTTTAGAAAGGATCCTATAAATGATTTCAACATGCAAGTTTTTCGGGTGATCTCACACTATTGTAATGGAAGAATTATAGGGAGAACTTTCTAGTTCCATCCATTAACCTTTAACTCGCTTCTGTAGTGTAAAACACCACCTGAAGATGGTGTGTATGTGCTAAGGACTCTATGCCCTGTAAAACATGTTGTGTAAATTCCAAGTGCTAAAGGACTCTCTTTCCTATCAAATGTCTTTATGAAATTTTGAAGAACTATGTAATTTCCCTCTATTACTAGAACTTAGGGAAGGCTTCTTTGTTCTAAGGACCCAAGTCTAATTGTGAGCCATCTCCTAAACTAAAATTGTGTTGTACTAGTACTGTGTTGTGTGTAACACTTTATGGGGTGACCGATTCACCCATATGATGCTCCCCCTCATTTAGGGTGCATGCGGTGTCCCTCGAAGGAGTATGCGGCCCAAAAGAGGATTGGACGCTGAGATAAAACTATGCCTTGTAGGGGAAGAGAATGTGCATGGTAAAATTCAAGGCACATGTAAATAAGTGGCTAGAAACAAGTGTTAGTACGGAAAACATGTATGTAAAATACAAGCGTAGATAATATGTAAGCTAGACCGTGAAAAGTGGGTTGTAAATATGGGACATCACTCATGATGTCGCAAGACAATCAAGGATGTAATGGGAAAATAGACAAGTGTACACACAAGACAAAGGGAAAATCTAAAAAAGAGCATACAATGAAAAGAAATGGAAAACAATGTAACATATAACCATGGAAGTAAATTGTCCTGCATAACAAATGTTGCACATAAAGCACCCATTAGCATGTTATAAAGATAAAAAAGTATGTCAAAGCATGTATAATGTGATAAATTAGCGTGCTATGAAAAAAATGAAATAATAACACTTGTAATGTATGAAAGTAGATGCCCCTAGGAGCCTTTGTGGGACTGGTAATAGTACTGCATAAAGCATACATGCTACGTGTAATAGATCTATAGAATCTATGATCACAACTAGAAAAGTGACTAAAAGCGCATGTGCTTATGATAAATATAATGAAATATAATATATCTATCTAGCATGTGTAATAATATGAACACGTAAAAACATAAGTAAGAGTAAATGCAACCAAGATATATAGTATATTGTGGATGGTATAGAATGGAATGCAGTGTAAATGATAGGAGCAACGTGCCCCCCAAGTGGATGTGTATGTATGCAATGAGGTTCATTTATTTATGCCCCCTCAATAGTCAAGAATGAACCATAAATGAGAGTGCATCATCGGGAAATGGTCTGAAATGTGTACAAAAGAAAGGTAGTGATTGTAAGTTTTTGTGTGATGTGTTGGATTGAATGCGACAAAGCAAAAGTGATGGGGTGATAGAATGTGTGATAAAGTTATCCTAAAGTGTATATTATGAAATGTATGGATGAATATGGTAGAAAACAATGTGATGATGTAGCACAAAGTGTATATCACAAACCACATTAATGAAATGATAGAGAACGTGATGATGTAACACAAAGCGTATATCACGAAATGTATGAAAAAGGTGGTGGGTAAGAATTTCGCATAATGTGTGAGAAGGATTGATTGACTAAGTGTGAAGAATGATGTAAGTGTGATGATGTGAGGTTTAATTTTGATTTAGACCCTCAGCAGTTGAGTATGAACCATGAAACTAGAGTGCATCGTCGGGTAGTGTGCATTGTATAAGTTGGATATAGGATGTGTAGAATGTGGAAGAGAATAGTATGATGTACTAGGAGGATGTGTAAATTGTAGAATGTGGTTTGTAATATTTATTGATTGTGTTGAGTGTGATGATGTATAATGTGCAACACAAGATGTATAGATTGTGTGAGTGTGGAAAGTGCAAAGCATGTATGATGTATAATATATGTAAGAAGATGATGGTGAAGATGTATATAGTGTGTATGACGTTTAAAAGAAAATATGAATAGAAGAATGTAGAAAGTGCACAATATATATGGTGTGTATGAAGAAGGAAATATTGTAGATGTATAGGAGGTGTAGGGTATAGAAGAAGGTGATGCAAGTGTGAAATAGGAAATGTGTGATATGTAATGTGTAGTGTATTGTGTGTGCGGTGTGTGAGGTTCATGTATATAGGATGCCCTCAATAGTCAAGTGTGAACCATATCGAGAAGAGTGAATCATAGGGTAATGACGATACACATGTAGGTTGATAACTAGGATGAATGTAAAATATTGGATGTGATGTGTGTGTAAGATGTACGGTAGTTGATAAGAATAAAAATGTGTGTGGGGGCGGGGGAGTAAGTGTGATGCCCCCAAGCGTGTAATAGTAAAGGCCGATACACAAGAATAATTAGGTCTCCACATAGCTCAAATAGTCCATCATGAGCATCACATACCTGAATGAGGTCTTGAGACACTACATACATACATTCTTAATTGTAATAGACTAATAGAGAACTAAATAAGGTATTAAAACACACTCTTAAGCTCCAATATACATATCACAGTTCTTCAAACACCCTACATACTCTTGATGCATCCTTCAAGGAAAAATAACCTTATGAAAAACTGAATACTTTGCAACATACCTCATGACTCCATGACTGTAACCTTGTTACAAACTCCACATATTCATTTCATCTACTCAAGCCCCTAACTTCATGCTTCATCTAAGTGATAAGTGTCTCTATGAAGTTTAATAGATACACCTCAAATCATGGGGATCTAAAACAAAAAAATTTAGGCTATTTCAAGACCTCAGTGGCACTTGTGACACAACACTTTCACCCTTCTTTAGTTCAACATCCTATGTACATCCTTGAATTTATCCAAAAAATGACTTGGATAGATTATATTGATTTACTCTTGGTTCCCATGCCTTGTATTTATTTTTGTCATGTACTCTAGGACCTTAAAAATTATTATTTTTCCTTGAAGAACCATGAAAAAAAAATTTGCAATGTGACCAACATGATTACAATTATAACACACAACTTCATTCTTACCTCTTGACTGGTATGATATGAATTTTTTCCACGATTCCACGAGTCCTCATAATTAAATGACCTTCTACACTCTTTTTACTTATTACCAAAATCATTACAACTATAACAATAACCATTAAAGGACTTCTCATACCTTGATGCATTGGTTTTCTAACAAACCTTTCCTTCTCATATCTCTTGAAGTTTTTCTTCATCTAATATTCTTTGGAACTTGGGCCAACAACCTCCTTACTCTGAGTAGTATCCTCTTGAATCACCTCTTTACCTTTTAGGTTCTCCTTGAACCCTAGACTAGTCCTATCTCCTACAGAATTTTGACTATCCAAGAGATCATCTAGATCCTTAGAGCTCTTCTCAAATATCTAAAATGATCTTTCCTTGCTAGTTGCTTTAGTCCATTATGTCCTTAGAGACTTAATCTCTCTCTCTCTCTCTCTCTCTCTCATACCTGATGCACTCTCATTCCTTAGATTTTAGGCTTGCTAATATAGTATCTAAGCAAGTTTCAAAATGCTTGAGAATATCATATACTTGTTGGTTTCAGTCTAATGCTTCTCCTTAAGAAGATGAATCTTTCCTTCATAATCATTAAATTGTTCCTTGAGATTCTTATTCTTCTTCTCTAAATGATTAAATCCTTCTTGAATACACATCAACTTAGTTTCAAGATCAACCTCTTCTTCTTCTGAATGCATACATGAGCCAACATATATGAAAACTTCATTTTTAGAGCTCCCAAATCCTTTGGGAATGAATAAGAATTCATTTCCTAAATCATAATGATCAAACTCGAATCATAATCAAAATGCCTTCATAACTACTTACCTCTAATGATATACAATCATCCCTAGAGTAAACTATTTTTTTGAATTTTTCTTTTCCTCAAACTTCCTAGAATAATTCTTAACCTTGTTAGACATATGGGACTTCTTATCATCATCATGTTATTTTCCCTTATGCTTATGAGGAAAATTGTTTGTAAAATGTCCAATCTCTCCACAATTGAAACACTTGAAGGGAAACTTACCCTTATACTTTCCTGAACTTGTCTTCAAATTCCTAGCAAACATAGCAATCAATTCATCATCATCAATATCAGAAACATCATCATCAAAGTTATTCTTCCATTTTGGACTCTTTTCAACCGTGAAGGAAAATTCCTTCTTGGGAGGTTTATCCACACCTATCCTCATCTCATAAGCAGTCAAGATACCATGGAGTTCATCCATCAACAGAGTACTCAGATCCTTGGATTATTCTATAGCTGATACTTTAGGATCAAATTTAGGAGTGAGATATCTCAACACCTTCTACACCACCACAACTTCTTTCACATCTTCTCCTAATCCTCTAATGGTATTGACAACTTGATCAACTCTGAGAAGATATGCACTAATTGTTTCTTCTTATTTCATCTTCAAACTTTCAAACTGATTCCTATAGGTCTATATATTTTCCAACTTCACCTTGGAGTCACCTTCATAGATCACTTGTAGCTTATCCCACATAACTTCATCACTTTGAAAAAATTTGACTTTTCCATTCCATACAAAATAACACTCATAGCCTTCTTATGTATTGCATCGAGTTAGATGGGTGTGAGGAATGGTGTACCCATATACAATTGACTACCATATATCACATCCTAAGGACATAATGTGAGTCCTCATCCTAATACTCTAAAATTCATACATTTTCCCATCAAACATACTGGATTTGCTAGTAGAAGAACCACTTTTTTGAATTTCCATTTCTATGCTTCAGAGGATTACCTCAATCTTGTTAAGATTACTTTAGAGGACCTGATTTGATAACAATTGTTGGAAGGAAATCCATTGATGGGGGAGGGGGGTAATTAGCGAGCAATAATTTTTTTCACTCACTTAATAATTTTCATCCATTAAGCGTTTAATTAACCACTAAGCATGAATCCAAAAAGATCATAATTGTAGTCTCTTAATTTCTCACTCAAATGTTATGTATGTTGGCACCTCATTCAGTCAAGTATAAATGCTTTGACCCAAAGCACACGCAACTACCAGGTCCCTCTATATTTGCTTATGAAAATGTTAGCATACATGTCCATAATGGTATTCAATCAAGCATAGTAAATCATTTCTCTCATCATAGAAAGGAAACAAATATAATAAAGAAATGTATCGATTAACCATGAATAAGATCAATTATAAGAATACATATTCATATCTAGACACATCAATGATCATAATCCAACCATAATTATCCATTAATTCTTAGAAACAACTACATAGTAGGAAGTTGATACATAATATCCAATATAAGTGCTCGAGAGAGTCATGCACACAACTATATACGAACAACATAACACTAACAAAATGGTTATCTCAATGGTGGTATCATAAACAATGTATATACCAAATATTTATAGGGGTAAGGAATTTCCCTTCACCACCTATGCACTTCCTAATAATAGGCATGCTAAAAATAGTCATGCGTTACCATTTACATGCTTTTATAATGGAGCTAATAATAGATTATCATATAAATAGAACGTGATTTAATCCTAATATATCCTCCATACATAGGTAGGATCTTCATGTACATTCTCCAAAAATAGCCAATAATTATTTGCGAAGGTATCCTTTGCGTGATGAGCACTTCAAGTCTATTTTTACCATGTTCCTATAAAATGGCTATGTCCTAACCCTATCTATCTTCCTACGTAGTTCCACACACAACCACCGCTCATCCTCCCACGTGCTACATCTACTCCTATGCATGTGTGTGTGTTCCTAATTTCTCTGCTAATTAGTCATTTTATCATCCCAACATTACCCCACACTAGGTATGTTGTCTATCCTTAGAAACACTAAATATTGTCGCACAAAAGAATAGAACATCAACTGTCATATGAAAGAATGATGAATCATAGAATATGGATTGTGTAGAAGAATAAAAGGATCAATTTGACTTAGGATGTAGGAGAACTAGAAATTACTTAACCAATATTTTCTCCAATTCCTTTAACCCTTCAAATTCCTTGTTTTCTGAACTAGTGCATTATCAACAATATTAGGGACCTCTATATGAGTTAAATAATTAATCTTACCCTCGGTTGTTTAATAAATGTCTCTAGTTGCTTATACGCATCATTCAAAACATCCATCTTGTGCGTAATATGTGGAAGATTTCCTTAAACCTATCCTTGAGAGAGGTTTTTAGCATGTTTATTATTTCCCTCTTCTGTTCTACCTTGGCCAACATCTTTTCCTGTTATGCCATATTAAATTTTTTTGGCTTGGAACTCTTTTAAATTTGCTTCATCCCTAACAAAAAAATAAACCTAAAACATGATTGAAGTCCTTGCAATTATCATATATGACCTCTGCTACTTGCACAACCGATGTAACCTCTAATGAAAATGCATCACACTACATAAGGTGTGCTTTGATATGTTCCTTGTCACTTTATTCTGTCACACCATTACTTCTTCCGTGAACTCTATTGTGATGAACCTCTTATCATGCGTGATCATGTGTGCCAAGTCCTATAAAAAATGAAAAATAGTCTCATAAGAAAGGTGGACTTGGTAGAGATGATAATTGCATGTGATTGTAATTGCATCTCGATGCATTCTACGTTCTTGTAAGCGGCGCATGTGTGCCCCTTCTCTTCTCGGACCTCATGTTTTCCCTACGCGATAATATTATATTTTTCCTTTATCTTTTTATCTCTCTATCATATCTCCCTATCATTTTCCTCCATCTCCTTACGCAAGTTCATTATTCGAAATCCTTATAAAAATTCGAGACCCCTACATCTATCGATATTTTGTCAAGCGCATAACACCCTTGTTCATCTCATAGCATTTGGGCATCCATTATTGGATCATATTTCCCTAGTGTAGACTTAATTCGGGTCTTTGTCGGCGATTGTGTGTTAACCTTGAACTATGGATCTTCCATATGTGATTGAAATGCCCAAGAGAGAATCTTTCTAGTGTGTGACAAGGCTTCATCCTTCTGAATAAAGACCAACAAGATATATCCTCTGTGGAAATGATACTTTGATATATTACATGCAACACTTTACTCAGGTCATCATCATATTACATAATAGGGCCTACAGGGTATATGCCTTGGCTTTCTATTTTTCCCGTGGGTCCCCTTTGGAAAGATCGGCGCAATAGTGGTCTCTGGTCCACCTCCTTCTACTTTATGTTGAGTCTTTTCTTCTTCTTTGTGCTCCACTTCATGTTACATTATGCACTCTACAATGTGCTTGACCTCCTTCTCAATCCGGTGCTCTAATTTTGGATTAGTAACATTCCTAGCCTTATGCTCCTTGGTAGGATCCTGCCTCTCCTCTAAAATTTGAGTTACGGGCACCTCAAAACCTTCCACCTCCATATCCATGACTGAGATCTCCTCATTATGCACACTATGCTGCTCTGTATCCGATTCCTTAATAGTTTGCACCGATAGAATTAGTTGTGCCACTTCTTCTTCTTCATCGCTTTCAACCTCCTCCTCTCTTCCCTCGGTGCTCACATTTCATTACGGCTCCTTCTTCTTTGTTTTTGTTTCTTGGTGCTTGCGCTTCATTCTAACTCCTTATGTACATAAATTTTATTCATAGTTGTACTCTGAAAGGGGGTTCATCTTAACTTCCTTCTTCCTCCTCACTAACAGGGAGGGGTGTCCTTGCATGTTATTTTCTACCCTACAATATTCTTCAGTGTAGGCTCTTCTAGGATGGTCAAATCACCATCCACATAATTTCCATAACCTCTCCTTGTATTTAAGTAGATATAACTCTTTCTTTGCTACCACATCGAAATTTCCAAGGTAATATATTTTGACATATTCATATCAATATTTCTTCATACGTGCTTTTCTTCATATAAAAAAGTGTTTTGTGTAGTGTGTGGTACTAATAATATATTTTATCCATGTTAAACCTTATTTTACGTGTCTAACATAATTTGTTCACTTCATTAAAAAGTAATGCGTGGTGAAGGAAAATGAAATTTTGCACCAAGGACTTTTGGTCCCATCATTAAAATTAAAGTGGCCAATGCAAAAGTGCTGATAAATAAAAACTCATTCGTTCCCTCAAATTGTGCAAGTTGTTCACTTAAGGAATTTTCCATTTTTCCCCGAATGCATTATTCATCCTCTTATACCATTTTTATCCTCTCGGCCTTATATACAGGAGTGTGATGATTTCATAGGTGTAGTCAACAAACCTTTCTGCGAAGGTATTTTTTTCCTTGGGGAACTCCCATATTTTATCATTAGGCCCATCCAACACCCCAATTTAAGAAAAAACAATGAGTAAGATGACATTCTTGAAGGTAATTTTATCCCCGTGTGTGTACTTCAATAATCTCCTCTCTGCTTTAAAACTAACAATGTTGTAAAAATGTGCCTTTAGAAATTTTCTTTGTGACATGGAGCCATCACTTGTTTACTTGCCCCCATCTTTCTTGTCCATTCAAATTTTTGAGTAACTACGTGTCCATTCTCGATCACCGATTATCAAGATTAACAACATCTATTGCACATCCCATTCATTGATAGTTTAATGCCTTGGAGGTATTCTTTACTTCATCATCATCTTCTAAGTTTATTGGAAGCTCTGTCCATGTGATCCAAAGGCCAATGAATTTTCAAATCAATGGTGTGGTTAGGCACATCCATTTCCCAAGAAAATTTAAAGAAATCTTCATGAATGTGTGACATGAGCCATTGATATAACCACCCAATCTTTCCAAAATAGGGAAGATCATATATTTGGAGAAATCCCACGTTACAGTAGAGTGTGTTTCCCCTTGTCTTCATATACGGTATTATCATCTGGAGTTCGTTTCCCCATCTTACGGAAAATCTCCACCTCTATATCACGTGCGTTCACACCGAAAAGTGGTTATAATTGCTAACCATTATTTTGCGCACATGAGAAACCCACTCCTCCCTCATAACCACTCCTTCTAGGCACTTGAATCTCTGAGTACCATTATTCTTGTATATCTTCAACTAGGATGGGCTTCTCCTTTCCCTTACCTTTTCCTTTCCCCTTGGGTGATGTGGTTTCTACTTTCCTAGGTGCCATTTCAATGTGCAAACTCAAAATTGAAAATTATACCTTGTTGTGCCTTAAGTTCCCTAAAATTCTCACTTCAAATCATCTTGCAAAATATTCATCTCACTGGTCCATGTTTCTTAATTTTTTTCCATAATATTGCAAACCCTAATTAGAAAAACATAACTTCTACAAATAAGCTTCCATGCCTCCCTAAGCTTCAAAATTTCTTCCAAAGGATCTCTTTTATTTGGTTGTGTCTGAAGGTGATCTATTTTAAATGATTTTCCAACTCCGCACTTAATTTCACAAAGACTCGCACAAATTCTCTCTTGAAAACATGTAAGTTCTTCACAAGGTAAGGTAAAAATGAATTTACCCCGATGCCCTTTTATAGATTTTCAAATTTTTACCGCATTAAATGCTCACCACCTACCATTGTAAAATAACTTTAAATATGATTTTTCTATTTTCACACTTTTTCACTGCTTCCTTTTGTGCGCTATAGTCGTAACCTTTTGTTGCACTCACCACTTCACGGATGGAAGACATCCTCGTGTGTGCTTCCTTACACCGTGGTACATAATCCTCGACACCTTATACCAAGTAGTTTTATGATATTTCTACCTACCTCACATTACATTGTGAAATAATTCTCTGTATGTGGTTTTCATCTTGATAAATTTCCTTATTATCACCATCCTTACTATTTTTGTGATCCCTTTTCCCTCTTTTCTTAGGTGCACACCTTATAGTCAACACACCATTCTACTAGCATTGCGTGCATATATTCATTCATTTTTTCTTGGTTCATCCCACACTAATAGTATGCATAGTCCTCTACGCATGAACTCAATAGATAGTAATCATCTTCCTACATGTAAGCATGCTTATTACAACTAGAAAAATGAAGGAAAATAAAAAAACATAATGGAATAAAAGGAGGAAATTATGTGGGTGATGCTACAACCAACTTGTACAAATCCCCACCAATTAACGATAAGGCATTGCACATATAACAAGATTATTTTTCTCGAATGTCTTCATTCCTTCGGCATCTTCCCAATATGTAAAAATAATGCAATATCTTCCAAATCAGTGGGTGCACGATTCAACAAGAACAATTGTGCATCATTCATAGTGTAATAAATGCTCTACGCATATTTGCTAGAATTAATCCGTGATAGATGATCGGGACTTGGATATCTCTTACCTAGTTTCACAACTATGAAATCAAATTCTTGAAATATAAGTATCCATATACAAATTACCCCTTACAAAATAGTCTTGTTGACTGAGTAATTGAGCACAATATGATGTATACAAAATAAACGAGTCACCAACAAGTACTATTTGAATTTATGCGTAGCGTAGATCATAGACAATGCCTCATGCTCGGTGGTAGTGTAATTCTTATCCATGGGTGTCAACTTCACGATTGCAAATTAAATGGGATGATCCACAATTCCTTTCCTGGTTTGTCCAATCTTGTGCCAATTTCCATGCCACAAGAATCAACATGAACACAAAATGGTTTTTTTGATGAAGGAAAGTGCAAAATAGGTGTGGTAGTAAGTCTCTTTTTCAATGCTTCAAATTCCTCTTTGTTGCGTCACCCAAATGAAATTTCCATTTAGCCTTCAATAATTCTTCCAAGGGTGTGGAAATCTTTACATATCCTTTAATAAATTTCTTGAAATAGGGTGTGGAAATCTTTACATATCCTTTAATAAATTTCTTGAAATAACTAGTATGTCCTAGAAATCCATGTTCACCTTGATTGATAAGTTTTCTAAGCCCAAGATTACAACTATCTTGGCTGGTGGTCATTCAACAATCCTTTTTACAAATGATGTGCCCAAGTAAAGTGTTAAAAGGTGTAGTAAATATGCACTTTTTAATGTTGAGAGAGATGCTCAACTTCCTGCACCTCTCAAACATAAGTCTCATATTATCACAATGATCTTTGACTAAACCATATCTTGTCCAGGTCATCCAAATACATACGCAAAAATTTATGAATAAAATATTGAAATTCCTACACAACAATGCGCGAGAACATTGCTGGCACATTTTTCAATCCAGAAGGCATAATTGCATATGCAAAAATTACCCATTCGAGTCGTGAAATTTGTCTTCTCTGAACTTCTTTCATGATGCACACCTGGTGATAACCTAATAGTTCATCTCTAAAGGAATATATCTCATGCCTAATAAATCCTTCAAGGATTTATTTTGTGAAAGGGGTAGGAAAGGGATCTATAACACATGAAGTATTGAGTTCTCTGTAATCCAAAAACATTCTTATCCTTCTATCCTTCTTGATGCTTATAACCACAAGAATGACCCATTCATATTCTTCAATAGGATCAATGAAATACTTGATAATTTTGTCAATTTCCTCCTTCACCTTCATGCACAGATTAGGATTCATCCTATAAGGCCTCTTCCTAACTAGGCATGCTCCTGATTTCATCTTGATTTTCATCTTGCATAAAGAAGGGTGTACTCCCTTTAACTGATGATATCCCTATGGGAATAAGTCCTGGAAGTCACGCAAGAGTTAAAAATATTTGTTACTTCTTTCTATGACCAATAATCACCAATAATGGCCTCCTTGGGATAATCCTCAGTACCAATGTTAACCTTATTTATCTTAATAGGAGAATGGTACACATGTCCCTTTTCATCTATTGAATCCATAAATTCACGTGCACCCTTTACATGGATCACATCTAGGTTCTCAACTTCCTCATCATCAACCATGTATACCAATTTTACCTTTTCTTTTTCCTTCCAGGTGTGACCCATCTGCACTTTGTCTATCTCTTTAAGATGAAGGTGCACCTCAAGATCGGAGTTCTTGAAACAACTCTAGCATGAGATCTTCAGCCTTCATGCTATCCCCTAAAGTGGTGAAATTCATGATATTTAAAGCTTCATAGACACAAGGATTAGTAGAAAAAACATCAAAGGTTTGAATCATACCTTTAGTCATCTCATGCCAATTTTTAGTCTCCATTTTCAGTTCTGCATGGACATACCATGTGCGTGCACATCCACGTAGTGTGGAATAGAAATTATGTACCCAAAGTGATGGTGGTAATGCCTCCTTACCTTACGCCCATAGTCTCTCACAATTATGGATGTGAAAAGAGGTAGGGGACTTCATATGAAATTCACATATTTGTGTAGGTACATTACTCTAAGTAAACCTAGTAGAAAACATAATTCTCACTTCTCACTATTCCAAAAGGCCCTATGTGTCACCCACCAGTGTGTTGTTGTCCCACACAAATTATAGAACAACATGTTTATTATATCTCCATCATTTTGCCACTGAGTCTCTTTAACACGTAAGAATGTATTAGGGTTCCCTTCACCAGTATAAAATGGTATTTGAGTTGAACCTAACCGCCTTACCATGTGTGGCCTAATCATTCTGGCGACCCTTCCTTTGACTTCATGCCTAACCATCTTATACGTTCCATGAGCCCAATTATCAAAAGAAACACTAGTAGTGTCACTTACAGACTGCATGTCTTCCCACTGAAGGATGCCTTCCTTTGATGGTTCTACATTCTATGGATAGCGCATTTTATGAGCATAGATTCTATTAATTTCTTCTTCACTCAAGGGCTCAACATAAGGTTCTACCTTCTTATCATGCAGAGGTATGATCACACACTCATATTTGTTCTCAAAACTTATGTATCTCTTGTTAAAACATAGATCAACATTATTTTCATAACACTACGTTTGTCCAAGTAATGATGGGAAATTGTCTTCTTACGTGATCTCTAATAAACTTGGCTCCCCTGAATGGTAATAGATGCATCCTTCAATACCCCAATAGGCATAGCCCTATTTTTATTTTCCATATACAACACATTTGAAGATGGCTGTAATGTTGGTCTTCCCATTTGATTCCATACATCCAAAGTCAATACATTCACTTCTATGCTTGTGTCAATCAAAATGTTGCATAATAACCACCCATAAATTACTACATCAAGTGTAATCTCCTTGTAAAATTCATGGTTATGAGGTGGTAGATTTACGTGAAGTATCTTCCTCTCACACTCAACTCCAACATGCGTACCTTTTCACGTAGCCATTCTCATAACAATGAAATGACATTCTCCTTACACAACATCCTACATACCTCCTTCGGGTTGTCGACATCTTTGTGGGAGCTCAATGTTCTTTGCACGTTCTCTCTCACGTGGCTACTCTTTCAAGAAATTTATTTCTACCCGATGACTCCCATGGTATCTTGTTAAACTTGCTTATGGTGCACAACATCTTAATACTTAGTATGTATCACTTCCTCTAGTGTGATGAGTGTTTTATCCTTCAATGGCTTGTGTGAGCATGAAACCTAGCATGTGTGGTAACTAATACTTTGTTTATAAATCAAGATCAAGTGTCTTTTTAGGCATGCACTTTGATCAACAATGGTGCAATATACCTTGATCATCCCCATGCCCTTGTCTTTCTTCTTATTTTTACTCATGTGTTCATATAAATCTAGGAATTCTTCTAACTTATGTTGCTTCCCACACCATGAGAAAGTTGTATTCTGAGGACAATCTCTTTGATAATGATTGGGGACCCATAAGTATAACATGTTCCTCATGTAAATTTTCCTCTACCATCACCATGACATCAACCTTGATATCCTACTCGGAAGCCTACATTCTTGTTCTCCCCTTTTTTGCACCATGTATTATTTTGTCCTTTGAACTCCTTAGATCCTCTCGCCACACTAGTCTAGTGCACTCTTGTCTCAATGGCTTCATGGATATGATCAATTAGTCTACAATCAATGGTGTCGTGAGTATGGTGTTAACTAGTCTACAACTTGTAACATGGGGCATGGGAGGATCATGCGGGTTAGGAAAATCAGGTGGATTAGGTGGGTTAGGAAGATTAGGTATTCAATCAAGCATAGTAAATCATTGCACTCATCATAGCAAGGAAACACATATAATAAATAAACATATTAGTTAACTATGACTAAGATCAAGCTGTAAGAACACATCACCATATATAGACACATCAATGATCATATAATACAACCATAGTTATCCATTAATTCTCATAAACAACTACATAATAGGAAACCGATATATAATATCCATTATAAGTTCTCATAGAGTAATGCACAAAACTACATTAGAACAACATAACACTAAAACAATGGTTATCTCAATGGTGGTCCCATAACCATTCTAAAACCCAAGTATTTATAGGGGTGGGTACTTTCCTTCAACACCTACACACTTTTTGATAATAGGCATGCTAAAAAAGCCATATGTTAATAGTTATATGCTTTTACAAAAAGCTAATACTAGATTATCCTATAAATAGAACATTCTTTAATCCTTATAATAGCCTCCATACATAGGCGGGATCTACACGTACTTTCTCCAAAAATAGCCAACACTTGTTTTCCAAGGCATCCTTTGCATGATGAGCACTTCAAGTCTATTTTTAGCTTGTCCCTAGAAACTAGCTAAGTCCTCACCCATTTTTCTTCTGCGCGCATTCCACACATAACCTAATGATCCTCCTACATTACACCTCTAGTTCCATGCATGCATGTACATTCATGCTTGCTCTTCTACTTAGTCATTTTATCATGCCAATAATAATCATAGAAGAGAAAATGAGAAAAAATAATACAAGAACACAAGGTGTAAGTGGGAAAACCTCAAGGGGAAGAAAACCCACTAAAACAAAACTTTATTAGATAAATGAATCAAATTTAACTAAGAAAAACTTAACAAGAATCACTAACCCTGATAGAACAACAAACCCTAGGTTTAGTAGAGCACCAATCCTAAAAGGAGGCATCAACTCCCTAAGATGACTCAGAACTAACTAAATCTACCTGATTTGTTTATCACCTCTAAAATATTGCACTAAAAATGATGATGACATAATGAAGCTCACTCTCCTTCTTCCTTCCGATATTATTTTACTCAGGATTATAACAGATGCGAGCGAGTAACCATGATCACAATGATTTCAATTCATTCGAGATATCAAATACATAGGTAAAGGTTACATTATATAGGAGTGTGTACTCCTCTTTTCATGCAATCATCCATTATCTCACATCCCTACATAATCTCAACCTCATCTCACAATATCCTCCACTTATCTCTCACAATCCTATTCTCACTCAACAAACCTTATCTACGTGAGTTACAACTCACTTACATCAATATATATATTTGCACACACACAAATATATAAATATCTAATGTTCACAATATTATTCCTAACATTCACTCCCCTATTGTTAACATTCGATATTTCCACACATACACTCCCCTAATGTGAACAATGTAGAGAAAAACATTCACACGTCTTCTACAGCTTGCCTGCCTCTGCATGCTCATGATCTTGGTACACTGAACCTCTGTTCAGCAAATACGAACCCCTGTTCGACAATAACGGACCTCTGTCCTAGGTACGAGCCCCTGCTCATGAACCTCTGTTCATCCTCTTCAAGAAAAACATGATGCTGCTTTTTCTTGTGCTTTTATCTTTCTACTATCACATATTTACATCAGGAGTTTATAAAAGGAAATACAACTCTGAACAGAATGTGACATCTGTTCTTATTACAAACAATAATCAAACACACAACTGAAATACTTGGCCACCAAATCAATACTGCGGCCTCGTCGATGGTGCCTGACGAGAGGTCGCCGATTGCCCTCCTGCCTCCGTTGCCTCGAGCCTCCATCTAGAAACTTTACGCTATCGTTAAATTCCAGCTTGGAGCCTGAAAAACATGATCTGTATTGGCAGCAGCCTGGTTTTTAACCCAGGATTCAATCATCACCTGGCATGAACCCTCTCGACGATGGCCTCGTGCCTCGTGCCTGCTCTCAACGCCTCTTTTACGGCGCGCTGGTTGACAAAAATGAACAGGAAATCGGTGCCATGTTCAGAGATTTCATAGGGATATGTCCTCCTCGGGTCTTGAATGCTTGCGATACCCGTAGCATCTTTAAGCCATCCTTCTATGCGTTTTCCTGCAACGCTTGCCTCGTTCCATTCTTCTTCAAGGGCCAGACTAACGGCCTGTTGCTGCAACATTTCCAGTTAAAACTTTTCCTGAAAATCAATAAGCCTTCAATTCTGACGCTAGCCGTGAGAGCATCTTATCACGTTGAAAGTGAAGCTGTGGTGGAGTAAGAGTTCGGTAGATGGATCAATCTTGCATGCTATAAAGGGGCAGATCTTCACACGCGGTGAAGATTCCAATACTACGCGAATCCAATGCAGGATATATATATTCAAATATAAAAAAAAGAGTTGTGGGACGCAGATCTGATGATGTGATGTAAATAATGCCGTAGCACCATCGACCTCCTATATCAATCGACCTCCTCAAAGCTTCATCGATCCAAAAATACAGTCATCGATCCAATAAATCAACGCATTTGATCCAGAGACTCTTCTGACGCTAAAAATCTGGTAGAATGTAATTGCACATATAAGTTGGTACCTCTGCAAAAAAACTGTATGGTCATCAGCGGTAGAAAGATTACAATATATAATGTTCAGCTGAATCCGTGGAGATGAGGACAGAATGGTAGGTCGAAGCACAAAGGGGACGTGAGTGTATAGCACAATGACCCAGATCTGAATTAAATCGGTTCATATGAGAACAAGGTCAATGACTAATGCAGTGTCATGCACTCGATTATAGATGCCATCACGAATTTCCGCTCAGATCTCAGACATTTGGTATTTAAAATCACTGATGCAGATAATATGCGCTCAAGATTCGTGGCAGGGAGGTGAGAGCCCACACAAAGGTGTTAGGGAGCTTCTTCATACAAGATCAAATTCCCTATATTATAAAACCTGCGATTTTGATAATAGAAGCTATTCCAAAAAAATGATTTATATTTTTGTATGATAAAAAATAACTTCAAAATACGCGGAAACTATGATTAGCTCTGCAAAATCTTCATTTAAAAACTAAACTGTAGACTATATAATGAACACGCTATGCAAATAGTCAGGGCTCTTGCATGTGATTATTTCAAGCAACGGGACAACCAAAAACAGCGATGGCTCTCCCCTTTCACTATATTCAAATCTCCATATTTTTTCACCGATCTGATCTGACTGCTCTGATACCAATGATATTATTTTACTCAGATTATAACAGACAGAACAGTAACCATGATCACAATGATTTCAATTCATTCGAGATATCAAATACATAGGTAAAGGTTACATTATATAGGAGTGTGTACTCCTCTTTTCATGCAATCATCCATTATCTCACATCCCTACATAATCTCAACCTCATCTCACAATATCCTCCACTTATCTCTCACAATCCTATTCTCACTCAACAAACCTTATCTACGTGAGTTACAACTCACTTACATCAATATATATATTTGCACACACACAAATATATAAATATCTAATGTTCACAATATTATTCCTAACACCTTCTTCAAATATTCTCTATATGTCAACATGTTGAAGATATTCTTCACCAAGCTGATTAGGCCTAATCACCTATCACTTAAACACCTGAAATTACTCTAGAACGCTTGCACAAAAATATGGACTTATTATAGTTACCGAGAAGATACAAAATAAAGCTAATATTGGAATCCAATATTACTAGTTTTGGATTCCAAAATGTTAAATATTGGAATTATTTGCACTCCAAAATCCGCACATATTGGATTCCAATATCACATATATTGGAATCCAAAATATATATGTTGGAATCCAAAATCACATATATTCGAATTTACTGTACTCTAAAATCACATATACTAGAATATGAAAATCAAAATATTGAATCGACATTGTTATGGAAAATAATAAACATAACATGTTTTTGTTTTATACGGGCTAGCAGCCACTAGGATTTAATTTTTGCTTTGGAATAAGGTTCTTATTAGTTTTAAAATTTATTTAAGATTAAACTATGCAGTTATTGGAAAAATCATTTAATGATTTCAGGGAATCCAACATTGATCTACAAAATCATAAACATAACATGTTTATGTTTTATATAAACTAGCATTTGTTAGGTATTAATTTTTCTTTGGAATAATGTTCTTATTAGTTTTAAAATTTCATTAAGATTAAACTATGCAGATCTTGGGAAAATATTTTAATGATTTCATGGAAGCCGACATTGGTCTGTAAAACAATAAACCGATCATGTTTCTTTTTTATATGGGCTAGCGACCGCTAGGATTAATTTTTATTTGGGAATAAGTTTTCTTATCAATTTTAAAATTTCCTTAAGATTAAACTATGCAGATCTTGGGAAGATATTTTAATGATTTCAAGGAATCCAACATTGATATGCAAAACAATAAACATAACATGTTTCTATTTTATAAGGGCTAGCGATTGCTAGGATTTAACTTCTTCTTTGGAATAAGGTTCTTATCATTTTTAAAATTTAATTAAAATTAAACTATGTAGATATTTGGAAAATATTTTAATGCTTTCATGGAAGCCGAGCATTGACATTGTACGCAAAATAATAAAACGATCATGTTTATTTTTTATGGGGCTAGTGGCCAATAGGTTAATGACATTCAAAATATGTGAGACACTTCTAGGTTCATTTACTATAATGTGATTGAACCTCAAGTTAACAAGAGAATTACTGAAGATATTTTGAAGAAACTAGTAGAGGGAGACAATCTAGACTATGAGAATATAATTAAATGTAAAACCATTCCAGATATATTTTCATATTTAAATATAGATATAAAATTAACTATAAAACCATTCCATATATATTTTCATATTTAAATATGGATATGATATTAATTAAAATTAACTATAAAACCATCCCAGATATATTTTCATATTTTTTACTATTGATACCTAGGAGCAGGCCTTAGCTTGCAAAAATTAACCGAGGCTCTAGTTTGCGATATCAACGATTATCGATGGAAACTCATAAAGTGAGAAGGCACATTATCATGTAAATTACATACAAAATTCATGGGGGAATAATCTGTAAGAATTTTGACATCCCCATACCTATTCTATTTCCTAAATACAAAATATAAATTCTCTAACATTATATGCCATATAATATAAACAACTTCAAACCTTACGCAACCAAGATAAAAATGTAGATATCTTTTGAGATAGGACACATACCAAACTATCTATTCCATTCTCCTACTGATGGCATCCCAACAATAATTTCCACATCTTTATTGTCCAAACTTTTTATAGAAGAAGAAGATGGCTCCATGAGGTAATCAAACATTTATACCTTAGCGCTCACTCTAAGCACCACCCCCTGATTCTTTGCCAAATCTTCATGCCCAAAGGCAACGAAATACACAATCTTGCTAAAGCATGGATATGAAGAATTAGATAGGACATTGGATGCACATAGTCCTTGGGCCATATCAAACACATTCCTTCATCAATTGATTGATTTGGGTCAATCATCAGTTTCCTCATGATTTTGCATATGTCTTCCTCTTCATCCTCTTCGAATATTTCCACAACAGACCACACTTTCTCTAACCAACCCCTCATGGCGGCATTCTTAATTTTACCATCCATCTAGGAAGAGAAGGAATCTCTAGCCACTTCTCCAGTTAAGGATCTTTTCCTTTTATGTCTTGGACCAACTTTTGATCCATCCACATTCTTCATACTATCAAATTTAAAACCACCCACCGGAGCTCCTAAATCCCTACCACTTAAACTTTCCCAAAATAGACTTACAAAGGTGACGAAAAACCCCTACCAAACACTACTTATAATACCCCTCTGCAATTCACTTCACACGCATGTAAGAGAATGAGCTAAAACCTGGATTCTAAGAGAAGATATCCACTTAAAAACATTAGCATCCCCTTAATAGTTATAAATGCATGACAACATTCATCATTAACCCCCCGCATCACCTTCTGCCATCCTTGAGTCCCTTGAAAGAAGGGACATGACATCACTGGGGAAATTCTCCTCCCACACCTGACACTTTAAATGACAATCGTCCCACAATTCGACCGCTTGTTAACTAAGCATTCAACAAACATATTCCCATCTCTCTTAGCATGGGAAAATCTAATCTCAGGTAAGGAAGAGAGAATAGATTTAATATTTTGAAAAACTATCTTCAATGCCCAAGCTTTAGAAATTTTACCTTGGGCCAAATCAATAATGATTTTTGAATCTCCTTCAATCCAAAGATGTTGCTAATTCCTTATTTATAACTCCAATATCTCAAAGAGTAGGTCCATTCCATCTACCACATTGTTAAAAGAGACACCATAGTTGAGCGCCAAATCTAAAATTAGTTAACAGAAGAATATATGAAAATACAACCACATCCTACATTTCCAGGGTTACCTCTTGAAGCTCCATCAAAGTTTAACTTTATCCATCCCTCCTCTGGAGGTCTCCACACACCAAATTATTTTTCCTTACTCCCCTTATTAGGAGGATATATTTTTCTATTTAAATATAGATATGAAATAAATTAAAATTCATTTTCTAAAGGTAGAATTATGGTAAATAATTTTAAGAATTATTTGAATTTCATTGTAAAACTATTTGTCACGATGGGATCCCAAATTCACAAAATAAATCATAAAAATTAAAATTGTTTACACGATACCTATGAATGCATTGATTATTGAGGTGGTTGAGAATTTGTCAATTCCTTAAATTCCTTAAACCGATGTGAACAATTTGTGTAGAGACATTTTGAATTCAAGAGGATTATATGACTTCAAAAATAAAAAAGAGTTAAAACTTAATGGTCACTAGGTAATGTTAGTGTAGCTTATCTAGGTAAATTAACATTAATCAAATTATAATTCACTAAAAATAAAAATATTATGTACACTTTTTTATATATTAACATATCTATTATCATTTAAATCCTTTATGTATTATAACATTACTAAATATAGTCACACATATTATACATAATAACATTATTAAGATAGTCACACACATTATACATAAAGTTGTTCTCAAATAAATTTAGGGACAAATTACATAATTTTATTTTTTAGATAGTTAAACACTTTTAATTGGAGCTATGAACCGGAGGGTTGATGGGTCCCCACCCTACAAGTATTGAAATATTAGATCGATGAAGGGATACATACAAAACCAAAAACAATACGAAAGACTATAAATAATGAGGCCAAAATGTAACATGAACAACCAGGCCTAAAAACATAGAGTTGAGAACACAAAAAATAGAGGGGGAATGACCGAGAAACCCTAGGGTTCCACCTCTAATTGGTCCGCTGATCCAAGCATTGCAATATTCCTAAGAAAGGAAAAGGATGACCAAAACAATCTTCAACTTCACCACGCGATAAGAAAAGGGCGGGGCAGGTTTCACAAGCGCGACCAAGTCTAGGGATGGAACCCTAGAGATAGATGGATCCCATCGGATCGAACGATGCTTTTTGAATAGACTCATCAAATTGAAGGAGGGCCCAAATTTTCAATTCTAGGAATCAAAATCCTACTTGTCCCACTTATAGAGGAGACGAAAAGGACCGAGATTGGAAAATAGAGAATAGGAAGGAATACTTCAACTAGAGATTCAACCAAACCCACATGATGATGTGGGTAAATGAAATGGGATGCGACTCCATGAATACTACCTTATTTGCACAAAATAATAGGAAGTAGAACTCAAAAATTCCTACAATCTCAGAGTTGACATGAGCTCTCCCGGTGCTCTAGAGATAATCCATGCCTAGGAATTTTCTCAATCACATTCAGAACAGGTGTGGATCCTATGTGGAAGACATTTCGAAGATGAGTGGAAGACACAGGAGATAGGAAATCCATTTCTGGCTTCTTTTCATGTAAGAGGATGAAAGGAACATATGTAGATGCCATGAGAGGGAAGGGGAAAATACAGAGAGAAACATGAGAAAAAAAGCAAGGGAAGCTGAAAGCAAAACCAAATTAAGTAGTCCCTCGACTCATGTGAGGGAGGTTGATGTAATAAAAAAAAATGGATAACATCATCAAGATTTTCCCATGCATTGGCTTGATTTTGAATAAAGGATTCTGATGATTGATAAACACACATTATACAAAATAAAATTACTAAAGATAGTCACACACATTACATAGAAAGGTGTTATCAAATAAATTTAGGGAAAATTACATAATTATAATTAGGTTATTGATTTAATGACATCACATATGTCTTCCACATCTATCTTCCACATCCTTCAATAGATGTGCAATATAGGCCACAATTCATCTATCAAGTAGTTGTTAAATGTGTTAGCAATTACGTAGTTCCCCACATCATTGAACTTGTTTATCTCTCTAGAGTCATCTATAAGCACTTGTATTTTTACAATTGTAATATGCATTACACTTTCTCTAAATGTGCTAATATTTTTAAGAAATATGTTGGGATTCTTGGAACCTTGATAATTAGTACATTTGGTCATGATGAAATCTTCCTGTGTGAATATAAAATCAAAGCTTCCAACCTCCAAGCCAATTATGTTTTCATAGGAATGAAGGCATCATGTCATTAAAATTTGAATTTTTTATGATGTCCACAAAATGGTAAATAGAAAATCTCTAAAATAACAATATGCAAAATAATAATAAAAATGTTTATCTTTCATATAGTTAGTCACCTAGGATTTATTTTTGCTTTGGAATAAGGTTCATAATTTTAAAATGTCATTAAGATTAACATATGCAGATCTTGGAAAAATCATTTTATGATTTTAGGGAAGCCAACATGGATATAAAAATCAATAAACATAACATGTTTCTATTTTATATGGGCTAATGGACACTAGGGCTTATTTTTTGCTTTGGAATAAGGTTATTATCATTTTCAAAATGTCTTTAAGATTAAACTATGCAGAACTGGGAAAAATGTTTTATGATTTCAGGGAAGCCAACATCGATCTGCAAAACAATAAACAATATATGTTTCTGTTTTATACATGCTAGTGCCGATAGGCTTAATTTTTTGCTTTGGAATAAGGTTCTTATCAGTTTTAAAATGTCTTTAAGATTAAACTATGTAGATCTAGGAAAACTCATTTTTTATTGGTCCATGATCCATGATTGTCTCCTCTCCCTTAGAAATAATTTTTTTGTTGCAAAAAAAGAATCAAAAAAATGATTGCATGCACTGTGAATCTTTAATAACTTTAAGGTAGTTATTTTATTCCATATAAATGCACAATACATTGTTGGATTTGAAAGAAAAATATATAATTCAAATGCCAATAGTGCATTTGAAAGTTTTCAATGATCTACACATGTTCTTGTGTTCTCCTGCATGTTTCAACCATGTACATAATTTAGTGTAAATTAATGAATCAGTCTTATAGTTTCCATCAAATCTCCAGTATGTTGGGGTTTTGAGAGTAATTTCTTCTTTGACTTCATGTATGATAATAATCTTGTCATCATATGATCAAAAGTATATTGTTTTCACCATATACATTACCAAAAATGTCTACTATCTGCTGATTGGTATTTGTTTTGATCTTACATTGGTGGCATCCCCAAATGAACTTGAAGTGGGTATCTCACAACCAACTAAATTTTTTGATGAACATGTACTTCACCATTGTTGAATCCATAAATGAAGACCATAAGGAAATGTCAAAATATTTTGATGTAGTTCTTATCAATTCAACACTAAATACTCGTTCAAAGTATTCAATATTCCCGGATCTAAAATCTGGAACCATATTACAAGGTATTTTGTCACCAATACCAAAATTCCAAACAACAAACCTTCAACTCCCAAAACTAGTAATTTCTGAGGCTTCCCAATTGGATCTATAAAAACAACTCAAAATTAATGTAAGCTTCCAAAAGTGATAAAAAAAAAGGTCAACATATTATTGTGATAATATTTTATTTGGGTAATTCACACAAACAACTTATAAAACTATAATATCAACTTAATCACAATGAAGATATAAATATTGCCAAATTTTAAATTTGTAATCTCAACATATAAAATAAAGAGTGACCATATGAATGTATGAATGAATATCATTGTAAAAACATTTTGAAATAATTAATAGTTATATAATTTTTTTTGTTGCAATTTTTTGATGCCCTCTACAACACTCAAACCCTGAGACATATATTGTGATATGTTTGTGTACAAATTCATCAACCACATATCTTTGAAACAATTTTCTCCATTGGCTTTCCTCCCCACCATAAAATTTTTAGAGAGGGTTTCCCTTTGGGCCTATTGTAATACACAATGTGTCTGTAGAGATGAAAAATTATCATCTCTACTCTAAATATTTTGAGATATTTTACTACAATTTCATCTTCTATAGAGAAATGTTCTTTTCCCCAAAAATAATTGGTTTCAATTCATGCTACTATTTTTTTCAAATCCTTTATCATCTTTTCAACTTCGGTGGAAGAGAGATAGCTAGACCAAAATCCCACTTCACATTTTGTTGATAGTAGCTTTAAAAATTCCTTGAGGCCACCTTGCAAGTTGATAGTCTCCTTACCAAACTTGAATGCCATATCCTTATGGGATTGGTTTTTCTCATATAACAAACCATCCAAATCTAAAATAATTAAATAATCCTTTTTTTAATTGTATGCAAAATTTAATTTTTTCAATTGTTCACAATTTGAATATTAACCAATTAAAATAATCAAAATTTCAGTAGGTTAACACTTATTGATTGAGATTCTAGATTGGATTCCCTCACACTCCCCCTCTCGTAGGTTCTTGTGATGCACATTCTATTTCAAAAACATTAATCAATTCAAAATAAATTTTATGTCAAAGTAAATAAATATGTGATACAACTTTACTTTTATACAATGTACTACTCTTTGTTGGATAATATTACATAGCTATAGTTGTATATTAGTGACCATAGGCTAAGCCATTAATGCCTGGACTATGTTTGGCTTGACAAGTATTTGATGAGCTTAGTGACTGCTAATGGCCAACTACACAAGTAATTTTTTTTTCAATTCTCCATAATTTAATGTTAACTAATTAAAAAACATTAATCAATTGAAAATAAATATCATGTCGATGTAATTAAATTCGTGATACAACTTGCTTCTATATAATGTACTACCCTTTTTTGGACAATATTACATAGCTATAGATGTATATTACGACCACTAAGCTAAACCATTACTTCTTGACTATGTTTGGCTTGACATTCTTTGATGAGCTTAGTGGCCACTAATGGCCAACTACACAAAAGTATTTTTTTCAATTGTCCACAATTTAATATTAACCAATTAAAAAATTACTCAATTAAAAATAAATCAATTTAATAGATGTATGTTAGTGATTGTTAGGCTAAGCCATTACTTCCTGTACTATGTTTGGCTAGACAGTCTTTGATGAGCTTAGTGCTTAATGCGATGCCATGCTTTGTATGGAGACAGTATGAAATACATATAACAAATAAACCACTTTGTTATAGGTTCCTACAATTATGTGGGGCTTATAAATGGTTTTGTTTATAATTGCACATGACTAACATACTAGTTTTATGTACAAATTTGTGTGTGACGTGCCAAAACCTCCCCATTTGGCATCAACACTGAAAAAATTTAAATTTTTTTATTAAATATATGTAAACAATGACAATAAAAAACTTATCGTAGTGATAAATTTATAAAATAAGTAAATTCCACTCACCTTGTATAGATTCATTGGATGTATGGTCAATGACATTTGGCGTAACAAGTTGAATGGGTTGACATGTTAAGAATGACATCATCTCCTTTTTTTTAAGTGGAGAGGAAGAGACAATGTCTTCCTCTTTTGGTTGGTTGTCTACATAAATATTGTATGTATCAGATCAAAGGCATTAAACTAATAAAATTGTTTAATGTGATCTTAATCAACATACCTTTTTTAAATGAGAATAGTAATGTTTTAAAAACATTTCTTGATCATGTGATTCAACAATAAAAATCATAGATAAACCTAAGTCAACCAAAGCATGCAATGCAACTACTTCCGTAAAAGCACTATTATCGAGAGAATTTCCAAAAGAGATTCAAGTGAACATATGAGACCAAAAATCATAAGATATCTCTTGAAGAAAAGGATGTGTCTTTCCTCGTAGGCCATATCCTTGCAGTCACAAATTGTTGCGGAAGTTGGTCCATCTAATCCATGATGATTTCTTCTCTATCCCCATCATCAACATCACAATTTGCACACATTTATTGTGTACATAAGACACAAGCTCTTAAATTTTCCATTACTATCATAAAATATGTAAAACCTTCCACAACCGATTCCCCCTTGTCTTTAACTTTTTACATGTATTTTTTATTGTATCTCTTAACATTTTTGAATAAGAAAAAGGTAAGAGCACAATAATAACAAAATTTAGCATAATAGATCCAAAACTATAAGCAGGTCCATTATTGCATCGAAATTATTACACTAGACAAATTATAGAAATATGATCACACATTTTGCATTGAATGGATTAGTTGACGAAATAGATGATATTGTTGACTGGAGCTGGAAGGGATATGCACATTGATAGGTAAACTCTTCTTTGTCTTCCATCCTTGCTAGAATTTGTTCTTCCATTGAAATCACATAGTTGTCTATAATTGTTTGAGCTTCTACTGGGAGAACCTTTACACTTCAACATCAATTTTTCTTCTTGATGATTTTCACTTCCTTGGGAATCAACTTTTCTTTTCCTTTTTCTCTTCTCCCAAGAGTACACACAATTGGTAGTAGTGAGATTCATGCAGACCAAATTTTGAATAATATTATCTCATTGCATTCTGCCAATACAATATTACCTGGATATTTATTTTTCAAATATTTTAGAACTTTTCCTCTCATTTTTCTCATATTTTACTCTTTGGCAATAAGATTCAAAATTATCTACTATGATACCTTCCTCAATAGAGCCAATTAGCCATACTTTCCTTGATTGCACTTTATCAGCTAGTAATGATAGCTCCTCATCGGTCATTCCTCTTGCACCCCTGAAGGAATTGGCGTGAACCTTACCAATGAATTTGGCTGAAAGTTAGGTGGTTATCCTTAAAAGGAGAATAAGCAAAGCCCACCTGATTTAAAAAATCAAAGGTTGTTTTCCATTTTTTCCATATGTCCTCGGAAATAATATAAATGTCCATTTTCATAAAGACTCTCTGTCTTAGTCACTTTGAAAATAACAAGACATTGTTCTTCAAAATATACATTGAAAGTGGAAATAGTATATTTACTTTCTGCATATTACAAAAATTAAATTTTAAATACAAATGCATTAAAATTAAGTTTCATTACCCTCCACTCCTTTGTTTTTTGTTTCCCACTCCAGGCCTTTGAGGACATCCTAGGATCTCCAAATCAATCGAGCCTTGTAGAGTACATCAATAAAATTGGATTCAATCCATTTTTGTTTACCTCATTTTGTTGCTTGCAAATATTAATAATGTCTTCACTAGATGCTTTTGAAGACATAATGTGAGCCTTTCTAAACTACAACATAATATGTAATGACTTGTATTTTCTTTTAACTAATTTTTTTTTTGGGCACAAATGGTATGTTGGCATCAAGAATGTAGAATTGCACATCATCCCTTTTTTCAAGTCATCTAGGATCCTCTAGTTGCACAAGTTCTTTTTAAAATGTAAAAGGGAAGAAGAATTTCATCCCTCTGTGTAGGAATAAAATTAATCAACATTGAATGGACAAGAAGGTCAAATTATCCTCATATAGGATGGTATTGATATTCTTGAGGTGCTACATAGACCTAGAAACTTCAATTGAAAAAACATCACCATTGAACAAAAACAATTTAAATTGTTCAATGGTTGAAGATTCTTCTTTCTCAAATATATTGGTCACTTTTTTCAACAATATATCGATTTATTATTCTTTTTAAGCCCTTGTAACTTTGACTTAGAGGGATCTATCTCTAATTTAGACAAATAATATTATCCTTAGCATTGTAAATAGCTTTACATGTTTTGGTGGAGAAAGCAAACCTTTTCTATTCAAATAATGACAAATAGAAGAGGTATTATCGAATCTATACAATTTTTTGAATACCAAATTCATGCCATTATGAATTTCAAGGGAATTTTCACATCTTATTTTTTCTTAGTGTATGAACATCCCCAAATTCCAACCATATTTAAAAATAAGAACACATCTTACTTTCTATAGAAGCTTTCATTTCCTATTTCTTGAAAAAGGAAACTTCCAAATCCATGTCAAGAATAAGGAACTTATTCATTTCAATGTCAATGCATTCAACCTAAATACACAATGTTCATTTGATCAATAACTTATGAAGTTAGAACCATACCAAATTCATGGTTGACATAATCATCAACAAAAAAATAACCACATATCAACATGATAGTTTTCTAGGGAATGCATTTCTACAAACCATTCATCATCTCTCTTTTTCCAACCTCTTCTCCTTCAATTAAAGGAATTTTCATGAATGAAGTGCGACCAATGGAAGACATATTACCTGAAAAAGGAATTAAACAAATTAATAATTTGTAAATAATTGGGAAGGATAAATACTATTTTTCAATAGTGCAATAACAAGGAGATGTTGTATCTTAATGTCATTATTTTTAGATTAAAAATCATTACCAATGGATATTTATAGCTTAGCGGTCACTAGGAAAACTTTCAACATGCTATAGAATATGAATGGAAAGGAAAAGTACATTGTAGATTAATTTACGTCATTCAAGGCTTGTATAGAATGTAATAATAATCTGACTAGAAGTATGTTAATCGTAACTATTCCTAATGTTACATTAAAGCATTATAATACATGTCATGCTCAATGTCTTGGTTAGGCATAGAATATCATATCGAAATATGTGAATGTAATAATGAAAATCAATGTTAGTTAGGTAGTGTATTTTATGCAAGTAGAATAACAATATGTGAAGAATAGACATTTCGTAGTTTGAAGAATATGTGAAGAAGAGGATCTCAACTTTCATTGTTTGCATTAATACCACCCGATTATGACAAGGAAGGCCAATTTTTGAAGACTGGCATGCATGAGTTATCCACACATTTCCACCAACTCTCTATTAACTCTCGCATGGGATGAATTAAAATTCCCTCATAACTCAGTCATGATTTTTTTTGAGGTGTTCCAAAGTATGGAGTGACTTCTATTGTTGTATTTGGTACTTTAGAAATTGAAATTTCAAAATTTTAAATTTCATTGTTTGCATTTAGGTCATTTAGGTCATTTTCCTTGGTGGTAGTAGAGTGATTTAGTCAAGCCTATGGTAGAAGTAAAAAATTCTTGTGATAATGAACTAGGAGACCTTGTGGAAAAAATAGTGATGTGAAGAATCAATAATATCAAATTAGTAGAACATACCAATAGTCACAAAGTATTTAGGAAAATCATTTCTAATTGTTTCCTCTCTAATGTAAAAACTAGCTAAAGGTTGCTTATCTCAAATGGTCATTATGATGCACTACATACACTCGAGAGGGACATAGCCTTATGTAGTTATCATAATATATATTATATATAACACATAATCCATATCATTTCTTATCAAGGAAAATGATTAGCGACCGCTAAGCTCCATTACTTCCATTAGGTAGTAGCCTCTATTTTTTAGGAATCCATTTTAACATTGAAAATAACAATCAACCAAGTGCTGCAATATCCTTGGTAGAGCCAAGTACATCAATACATACCCTCGAAGGATGAATCCTTATGTATTTCTCATAGGATATATTTTCATATCACATAATTCATGTTGTCGGTTTCATATCAAGGAAAATTCTTAATGACCACTAATATCCATTACTTATTGAAAGGAGTGGCTTGGCGGTCACTAGGCTCAATAGTTTCTAGTTTTAAAATATCGACCTAATAAAAATTCATTATCTACCTTAACAACATAGATAAACATTAGACCATAGTAATAAAAGTACATCATTTAAACTTGAAGAAGTATCATGTTCATCTTGGCCCTTCATATTTCTTGAAATTACCCATTAAAGAAAATAGTCCTAAATGATTTACTAAAAATGCAGGGTGAAGATGAACATGAATCTTTCTCAGGAATAAATGATGTGAGTCCATGAACAACAATACATGTTTTATGTTGACCAATTATTTGTCGATGAGAAGGCTAACAACCACTTGCATATTTTCCATCCATTTTAACAATGCAAAAAGCAACAGTAATCTAAATCCATTTTTATAATGCATAAATTGGTTGGACTATCCCTGGATGCAATCTAAATACATACCTTTGATGGATTATTTTCATCATCATATATTTGTAAATATAATTATATCTTTTCATATCAAGGAAAATTCCACTAAGCATAAGTTACTTAATTAAAAGGAATGACTTTGTGATTGCTAAGTTCAACAATTTTAGTTATAAAAATAGTGACATAGTTAAGAAAGGTTAGATCATAGTAATAGAATTACATCATTTAAACCTAAAGAAGTATCATTTCCATCTTGGCCTTGCATATTTTCTTAAAATCATCCTTCAAAAAAAACCTAAATGATCTACCAAATATGTAGGGTGAAGATGAATAAGATTCTCACTCAGGATTAAATGATGAACTTCTATTGCATTGATCTAATCTTGCTGATATACTCTTGATGAATTTCCATTTATATGCTTTCTATTATGAGGATCCCCAATTGTGTGATTGATAAAATCAACAAAATTATGCTAACCTATCTTTGAAAGGAACAAATGAGACCAAGAAAATACCTATTGTTAAATGGGTTGACATTTCACTTCCTAAATATTATGGGGGAGGGGATTTTGAACTAGGAAAAACAAAATCTAGATCTAAGTGCTAAATGGGTGTGGCATCTTCTCTCCAATCCTCAAAGCATGTATGGAAAGATAGTCAGAAAAAAAAATGGGTGATCCTCTTCCAGAGGCTATTCTCAAAATTAATAACTTGACTAATGACTAGAATTTTAGTAAATTAATAAGTTAATAAATTAATAAATTAAAGCGTTGGAACATGGTTGGTCCCTGGATAATGACTTGAATAGTAATGAATTAATTATTGAAGGTGAATCTCATATTATTGTTAACGCCGCCATAAAAAAAATATCTTTTCAGGGAAAATCAATCTTGTGTGAATAAAATTCCTTTTTATGCTTTCATTAATTTCTAGATTGGACCTTAAATCATATCTATGGGGAAGCTAATAAAGAGGTGGATTTTATAGCAAATCAAGGGACTGACCAAGCGTTTTGTGATAAGATTGGTAATAAATATTTTTATTGGCCAAACTTCATCACCTTTTCCAATAAAGGTTGATATTAAATCCCATAGAAAGCTTGTATTAATTACAAGCATGCGATGGCATAGTCACTCCATATATTTATCGAGTCACTCTCCCTTATTTTCACACCTTTTTGGTTTCTTTCACTGGATTTCATTTCATCTATCATGGCTGGTCCATTGTTTCCTTTCATGCAATTCTCCACTTCAGTGTGTGAAATGGAATTTTATACCAAGATTTCACGTCATCGACTGAAATCTATTTTTAGGATTGGATCAGAGAAAGATATGGTTTCTATTGAGGGAGTTCTTAGAGATGATTATCTTTCTATAGAGGGTCACCCAAGGGTTAATGTGGAATTTTCCTTGACCTTCATTTTCATCTATCTTATTATACATCCGGTGAAGGATTGGGCTTTGGAGATGGGGCGTCACTGGATCAAACAAGCTTATAGGGTTGGAATGGAATTAGAAATGGAAAAAACCTTGAGTGTGTGTTGGCCATGCTTTTTTTGAGGCTCAATATATCCAGGAAGTTTTGGTGGATGTCTCTTTTTGGAGAGTTATATAATTGGTTTGACATCCTAATGCATTTCGTAAATGTTGTGGCCAATTTTAGCAAGAGCCCATCGAGGGGATCTATTTCAGCCCACTTTCCTGACCTAGATGCTATGTTTTCTCCATTGTAATTAGAACCAACTCATTTGGACCTTACTTCGCAGGAAAGGGCGTGAGGTGTATGATTGGTTAAGAGTCGTGGTGCTACTTGAAAAGAGCATCTTTTCTAGCATCAACTGCATGAAACCGTTTTCATCCCATTAAAGTGGAGGTTCAAGAGGTGTCATCTGATTCAGATAAATAAATGTTTCTAAAATACATCATTTTATATCTTTGTTTTTGTTGTTATATAGTGTTGTTAGTTCCATTATTATCGAATCATCATGTATCTATCTTATTGGTCTGGTTTTTTTATTCCCAACCACTTGTGTTTTTGGCATAGGCTCTTGCATTTTTTTAGCAAAGTATTGTTGGATTTTTGGTTTTTTAGATTGATCCTCTCATTATATATTTAATGTAAAGGAAAGGGACCCTTCAACCCTCCTTTAATTATAAAAAAAAGGAATCATTAATAAAAATTTTTTTTATGCATTGCACAAAGAAATTTAAACAATTAATTGCTATTAAATTTGGCACACATTTCCTAGTCACTAATGTTTCATTTAAATAATTACTAATTTCCTTGTCTAGGAATTTATTGAATAGTTAAAGGAATCATATCTCATATGGAAATTAGTCTGAAATACATACACATGAGAGGGATAATGCCTTATGTTGTTCTCATAAGAAATATTGTGTATAACATATATGTCATTTTGGTTTGTTTCAAGTTGTCAATTTGTTGGTAGAAGAGAAGACTAGTGCCAACATTGCTAGCATCTATATATTCTAGGATCTCTTTCCACCAATGTAAAAAAATATTTATAGCTTTAGATACCCTCTTGAGGGATTAAGCCTTTGTAGTTCTCATAAGATATATTGTGTATAACACATAATTCAAATCAGGATTATATAAGGAAAATGCTTAGTGGCCATTAGGCTCAATTACTTATTAAAATTAATGGTTGTGTGGACTCAAGGCTCAACAATTTATTATTTTCAAATTAGTGATCGAATAACAAACAAATCATGGAATACACTAACATCTTTTCTAGGATCTATCATAACGAATGCTAATCTCAATTCTTTGTTATGTTGTACCAATGGAATATAATAATCTTTGACCTTAGGGGCTACTTGGATTCAAAATCATGTTAGGCTTATAATATCGTGTGATAGGATTCAATATCATGTTGAGTGTAGTGGCCACTAGGATTAAGATTTCATGTTTGAATATGTGTATTCAAAAAATCATTAATATTTGTCTTTTCTTGAATATTTGTTATCTTGTCTTGTCTTGGAATATCAAATAAATGAAGTAAACATCCACCCTAGCGGTTGCTAGTCTTGGAATATTGTATTGTAAAATCTAAATATAATAATGGATCTTAGTTCATTTTTAGTCAAGTTGTTACTAATTATCTTGTATGCAAGACAACAATTATCCTAATGACCACTAATCTCAAGTATTTGTTATGTTGCACCAACGCTATGTAATAATCTTTGACCTTAGTGACCATAGGATTTGAATATCATGTGATATACTTTGAATATCATATTGAACTCAGTAGCCACTAGGCTTAAAATTTCATTTTGGAATATGTGTATTCAGGAAAATCATTAATATTTGTCTTGTCTTGGAATATTTGTTGTCTTGTTATTGTCTTGGAACATCAAAGAAATGTAGTAAGCATCCACCCTAGTGGTCGCTAGTCTTTGAATATAATATTGTAAAATATAAATATAATAATGGAGATTAGTAAGTTTTTCAGTCGAGTCATTACTAATTGTCTGTATGTAAAGCAAACACCTATCCTAGTGGTTCCTAATCTCAAGTCTTTTTATGTCGCACTAACACTATGTAATAATATTTGACCTTAAAGCATGCTTAGGATTTGAATATCATGTTAGGATTTGAATATCATGTGATAGAATTCAAATATCATGTTGTAATCAGAGGCCAATAGGCTTAAAATTTTGTTAGAATATGTGTATTCCCAAAATTGTTAATATTTGTCTTGTCTTGAATATTTGTTGTCTTGTATTGTCTTGGAATATCAAAGAAATGAAGTAAACATCCACCCTAGTGGTCACTAGTATTTGAATATCGTATTAAAATCTAAATATAATAATGGAGCTTAGTTCAATTTTTAGTCGAGTCATTACTAATTATCTTGTATGCAAGACAACAATTATCCTAGCGCTAATCTCAAGTCTTTGTTATGTTTCACCAATATGTAATAATATTCGAACGTAATAGCCACTAGGCTTCGAATATCATAATACAAAAATCTAAATATAATAATGTTCTTAGCTTGGTTTTTAGTTGAGTCATTACTAATTGTATTGTATGCAAGGAAACCAATATCTTAGCGGTCGCTAATCTCAATTCTTGTTTGAATACATGTATTCAGAAAATATTTAATATTTTTCTTGTCTTGGAATATTTGTTGCCTTGTGTTGTCTTGTAATATAAAATCAATGTTGTAAACATCCAACTTAGTGACCCACTAGTCTTGGAATATGGTATTGGAGAATTTAAAAATTATTACTTTAGCTTGGCTCAATTATCAAGTAAGTCGTTACTAATTGTCTTCTACACAAATGTTTTCAAAAAGAAGAATTATACTTGGTGGAACTAGGCTACACAAAATTTTTCTTGATTGACTTTACAAAAATATACATAAATATATGAGTACAATCGTGTATTAATATATTTCACAAAAATTCTATATCTCAATCAATGATATGTAGCATAATAAAAATTAAATTATATATAAATCTATTATTCTCTGGGTTCACATTTAGTTAGAATTATATCGTGGAGGACACAAAGCTATGTGGTTTTGTGGCATAACATAAGGTCCACAAAAGGAAATATATGTTTGTAAATATAATGATTAAAATTTATATTTAATAATATTTACGCGTATATATAATATTCTTACCTTTTATTTAACATAAAAAATCTTGCTAAAGACATTACATTTGACTATTTCTACGTGGGAAAACATATATAATTAAAAATATATATCAACGTGACAATCATATAAACAATGAACATTGAAATAATTAGTCACGACTATTTCTTTCATATTAAAAAATCATTAAAGGAATTCAAAATGATTACCTAAACTATACTAAATCAAACCATTACATTTTAAAAAATGAATATGTGACTCATGTTTTGCAACTAGGGGGAGACATGCCATCACTATCGGGAAAAAAAATTTTAGGAAGGAGAATGAAAAATCCACAAAAAATTAACCAAAGAGGAGACATAGAAGGGCTAAAAAGGGAACCCATTTAACAGAGATGAATACAAGAGTTGTGGTAGAACATAAAAATTGTGTTTTCCGAAAGAATAAAAATTGTAAAGGGGATTAAATTTTCTTTGGTTAGGGTAGGAAAAAAATGTGGTTTCAGAAAGAGAAACACATTTTGATAAGGGGATGAAAATAAATACAAATGTGGCGGAGGAAAGGCGGGGTTGGATTGCCATGCAAAACACAAGAACTAGGCGAGTACAAAGTGATTGAGTGCCCGCCATCAACTAAGGTACACATACATTAACGTAGATGCTTTTAATAAATAATTGTTTTAGTAGTATATGAAATTATTACATGCTTGATAATGTTTGTGAAAGTTCTCATATCCTCTTTAAAACAAACTATTTACATGAGATTCTATACAAAACCTCTTTTTTGCCTCTTTTTTATTTCACACTCCTTTGTGTGCCTCCTTCTTTGAAATCGAGATATAGAAATTATGGGTGAGATTCCTACCCTTTGACACTGTGATCTATCCATAAAAATTACTTTTTTTCCCTCTTTTGTGCACCCAAAAAATAAGATTATAATAACTGCTTTAACTCAACGTTTCCTTCCAAAAATAGCTATGATTTGAGCACTCGGACCAGGTAATTTAGTGCCTACGCATATTGTATTCTGATTTCAAGAGATGCTTTTCTGGTGATTTCAAAATAAAAATAAACCCTAATATATATTTCCTAGGGTATTTAATTTTTCCCAATACATTCAATGAAAGAAATTCTGAAAACTAAAAAATTGTGGGATAGGAAAATTTCAAAATTTGAATTTCCCCTTCGTAAAGTGAAAGTGTGGGATATTGAAATTTCAAATATTCACATTTAATGCGGGGGATTTTGCATATCAAAATTTGAATTTATCCCTCATTAATATTCACATTTAATTTGGGGGATAGCGTGGGATAGAAGGAAATAAAATTTATAAATTTTACTTTAGAAACGAGTGGGACAACGACAATTGTTTCTTTGTGAACTCACGAGGACAACGACAAAATATTAATATAAGCATAATAAAAAATAAATTAGAAAATAGAAGTAAACATTTATAAACAAAGGTTTAAAGTTTAATAGAGCAATATATGCACATTTATTATTAATTTTTATTGAATTCAAATTCAAGATTTTTTAAATATAGTGCGTGTTAATTTAAAAAATTATTCCAATAAAATGTGACACGTGGAAAGTTTGAACCAGTTAGTTAGGAAACAATATAATTGACACATTTATTAAGAAATTTTTAATTAGCGATAGAATTAACAAATACTTTTAACCTATAAAAATCTGCCATATTAATTTGTAAATGTCATCCACTAAAATGTTGACATGTGGCATGAAATTTCTAATATATCTTGTGATCGTCAATATTTTGGTGTTAGTTATATTTTACACTAGAAAAAATAAAACATAATTTTCCACTTCACAAGAATTTGAGATCAACTTATAGATAGGAAATAACTTAGCACTTTAAGCTCCATTACAATGATTTTTTCCAACAACATTTAAAATAATAAATCCTTAGCTTTTATAGGGCACTAAGCTATTATTTTCAATAGGTGTTAATGAACAACTTTGCATGTCTTATGTTTTCCATCTATTTTTCGAGGAGAATCCTAGTGGCCGCTAGCCTCTATAACTCCTAGGTTTCCTTTCTAGCAATGTAAAAACTATCTCTACAGCTTTGGATTGCTAGTATTTTCATTAATTATAATCATATCATATTGGCTATACAATCCCTTGCATCCAAGTGTTGCACTACATACCCTTGAAAGGGATCAAAACTTATATATTTCTCATAAGTTATATTGTGTCTAACACATAATTCATATTGGTTCATATCTAGTAAAATTATTAGTGACCGCTAAGCTCCATTACTTGTGTAAGATCAAAAAATAGTTCATATTAAAGAAAATTCTTAGTGACCGCTAAGCTCGAATACTTATAGAAAGGAATGATTTGGCGGAAACTAGGCTAAACAATTTCTTATTTTTAACATAACACTTGAATAAAAAATCATAGTAATAGATATTAGCAGTTGCTAGGCATTTTCCATAATATATTTCGATGATAAATATGTGAGAAATGGACATTTTTTTGTCGAAATCTATGGAGGTCTTTTCATAGTCGGGAAGAAAGATGGTTATTAAAAATGTTTGCAGGGTGCTCATACAACATCATAGTGTAGAGACATGTCGTCTTAAATGTTGTTGGGGAAAGTTGTATTGTGTATAATAACATTATGTCCTAAAGGATGAATTTAAAGTACAATTATGTTTTTGTCATCGTAAATCATTTTTTTAGATTAGCGACTATTAGGCTCACACCTTTGCATATTTTCTTCATTATACACATTGGTGGGCATCAAATAAAAATATTAGTGACTCTAAGCACCACTACTTATTGAAAGGAATAGATTAGTGGTCATTAGGATCAACTAATTCTTAATTTTGAAAATAGAGATAAAAAATAGTTCATATTAAAGAAAATTCTTAGTGAATGCTAAGCTCGATTACTTATAAAAAGGAATGATTTGGAGGCAACTAGGATAAAAAAATTCCATATTAAACATAGTGTTCGAATAAAAATCATAGTAATACATATTAGTGGTCACTAGGCATTTTCAATAATATATTTTGATGATAAATATGTGAGAAATGGAAATTTTTATTGTTGAAAGCTATGGAGGTCTTTGCATAGTTGGGAAGAAAAATTGTTATTAAAAATGTTTATAGGGTGCTCATACAACATCATAGTGTAGAGACATGTTGCCTTAAATGTTTTTAGGAAAAAATACAATGTTTATAATAGAATTATGTCCTAAAGGATGAATTTAAAGTACAACTATTTTTTTTTTTGTCGTAAAATGTTTTTGTTCGATTGGTGTCACTATGCTCATAACTTTACATATTTTCTTCATTGTACACATCGGTGGGCATCAAAGAAAAATATCGGTGACCGGTAAGAACCGATACCTATTGAAATGAAAATGTTAGCGGCCGCTGGCTCAACTAATTCTTTATTTTAAAATAAATATAACATAACTAATCATAACATTATATGTTAGTGGATGATAGGAATTTTCCTTTACATTATTTCTATGATAAATACTTGGCCATTTTTCTAGATCCAAAATGTACCATAAGAGAGGCCTCTGGGTTCTCAAGGAATATAATAGTGGCTCACTCCCTTTATACTCCAAGCCCAAGACATTGTTCAAGGAATCCGATGAGAAGAACAAGGCCCCAAAATGTTTCCTGAAGCATAGGACATCCCTAAAAACCTCATCAAAAGGAGGAAAAAAATTCCTACCAAGCTCAGGTGCTACTACCAATCATAATATTATTTTAGGGTTTGTTTTGCAGGGTTTGTGTTTTGTAAGGTTTGATTTTTGTATTGGTATACATGTTGACTATGGTATGATGTAATGTATAGGGCTAACATCATACCCAAAACTGTTATGATACTTTTAAATGGACACTGGAAGGGAAAACATGTTTTTTTCCTCAAAAATCTTGAATAAAACGCGTTCTATTTGTCATATATCTCATCTTTCGGGTTCCACACCCGATCTACCCAATCCCCTCTTCAGAGATTGATCATAAATTATATTTATGTGAAAGGTAGTAACTTTCTTAGTGGTCGCTAATCTCTGTCCATTCATTGCATCAAAACTCCCATAAGCTGGATAGAATATTTTGAAATTTTCCCTGAAAGACCGTAACTAGAGAGATTCAAATAAGTCATGCTCCCATAGTATGTAAAGAAATTGGGAAATCCTCCTTCCACCGTCATTCGAAGGAACTTAAAGCACAACATTTTTCTACCATCATTGTAGAAGCACTTGAATACATAAATAGTTGCAGAGGAATCCTCTATTGCTATTCCTAAACCACTACTTGAAAAGGGAACCATTTGGTTCTTTCAATTCCATTTTAGTGTTGTACAGGCATTTGAGGTCATTTTTGTAAACTCATGCATGAGGGTGTGTTTTGGGGGTATGGGTGTGTGTGCACAACTTATCACTAACCATAGCAAGGTATTTTTAATCCCTCAAATACATGGTTTATTTTAAGAAGTAGGTGGTAAAATGGAGGTGGAAAATCCCCAACAAATATAGGTGGATCCACTTTTACATAAAGGTGGATTTTCCATTTTGAGAACTAAAATTTCACCTACACAAATGGAATTTTTTTATAGACGCTGACATCTCGTTGTTGTGCGTCAAGAAGCCTTCTTGATGCATGATAGAATGCTTGCTACCGTGCTTCAAGAATGCTTCCTGACGTGTGACAAAAGGCTTGTTGTCGTGTGTTAGGAAGACTTCTGCCGCCACGTGACAACAAGAACTTCACACACGCGTCAAGAAGCTTCTCGACACACGACGAAAGGTCTTGTTGTCATAATTCAAGAAGGCTTCTTGACATGTGAAAACAAGCCTTCTATTGCATGTCAAGAAAGTTTTCATAACCATATTTTGTCCTATAAATACCCTCCCGCTAGTCATTTTCGCATTTACACTCTCTGGCTCCCAAAATTTCTCATTTACAGGAATCAATTTTAGGTACAATCAAGCTCAAGGACAAGTACAATGGTGACTACAAGTGCAACCCAAGGCCAAGCTCAAGACCAAAATCAATAAAAAATCTAGTTAACCCCAAGCCCATTCCAAGGGCAAGATACTCTACAGGAATTTGTTGTGCCCCCACATTTAGACAATTTTGTAAATGAATTCGGAATACAAGGATTTGGTTGATGCATGTGATTTTTATGGGCTTGTTAAGATGCCCCAGTTTGAAATAGATCATGATATTCTGAATTACCTACTCTCCTCTTACAATACAGAGGACAATCTATTTACTGTTACTATGGACGACGATCGTATGTTTTAATTCGGTGTTGATCCAGCTGATATTCATCACTTAACAGGCCTTCCATAAAAAATTTCCCCATTGTCACAACGAAAGAAACCCTCATCGAAAATGATAAAAAGTACCTCGAATTGACTTTTGGTTTCAATTTTAATTGTACATATAAACTATTTTCAATTTTCATTTTATATTTTTAGTTTTTGATATTAATCTCTAATCTATAATCTCTAACCTGTAATCTATTTTCAATATTAATTAAATTGGCTTTTTGGCTTTTTGCAGCTCATGTCAACAAATCAAGACGTGGTGTGGATATGCAAGGAATTGCACACCACTTTCTTACTGCTATGATTTATTTCTTTCAAGCCAAAATTGTTTTGCAGGGTTGGCAAATGGATATACCAAACTGGGCTATTACATACATTCTTGCAACTATCGGAAAGCAAAAATTTGATTGGTGCACATTTTTATCGAATAAAATAAAAACTGATATTACAAATGCATCGCTTTCCAAAAACTAGTTATTCACTCCACAAACTATCTCCTTGGCCTTTATTACGAGGCTCTTTTTAATTTAAAAGACAAACCAATTCCTACTTACATAGATGAGACAATGAAGAATTTGTCGATTCCATTTCAAGAACAACATGTATAAGTTTGTATTTTGACATAAGACTAAATTTTTTTTCCTATGGAATCTGATTAATTATTAACTATTTGTAGAAAATATTTTTGGAGTCCTTTCCTTGAAAAAAGTTGTATCAAGAGGAAAAGGCCAAAAACACACCGAGGCGTCGGCAGTTCGTAAGCTGAAATGGAAGTTCACTCATCTCCGAACCGCTAAGTGTTTGAATTTTTAAACTCTAGAGATGTAATACCCTAACATTTACTATTTACAAATTCCCATTTTGTATTTTCAATTTACCATTTACCATATTGAATTGACATAAAATCAACTATTACTGACATTGCAGGAACTTTGGACAATACCAGGGCTTCTCAAAGTCAACCATCTTCACCAACTCACTTGGTTCAGTCGCATGTAATTGTATCTTCTCAACAACCCGCACAAAAATCCCAGCAACACACAGCTCAAACACAACCAACTACTAGTCCAACACAACCACCACAAGCTCCGCAAAATGTTACCCTCAACAAGGTATGATATAATTGCTTAAATACAAGACTCAAGTTTTCAATAGTTTAACAATTTTTCATATGATTTTTCTTGCACTTTTCAGCACATTGCAGTCCTTCACATTCTATACAAATAGTGGCACCGCCCCCTCCACTAATACGATTCAAAATGCCAACTAGAGGTTCAGGAAAAAGAACATTGGTAAACACATGCCAATTCCTTCGGCCCCTAGTGGGACACTAAACATTTCCTCCTCATTTCGAATTCCAACCCTCTCTCTTGGTGGCTTGCCCAAATAATGGGCATATCAATTTTAGATAATATAAATTTAGATGAAGATTACTTCAAAGATTGATAACAATGACCCATCGGATTTTTAATACATGTGAGATGATTCAAGGCTAGCATGTATAATTCAATTTCAAATTTCATTAATTTTCATTTTAGATTTATTTATTTGAATATTGATTTATTTAATCGTAAATAGGATTAGGCCACCCAAAGGGAGAAACAAGTAGTAGTTGATGATCAACCGTAAATCCCCACACCTCTCTAGCTATATCGTCTTCTTCAGATACAAATGGTAAACAATTGCTACCATTTCCTTTAGAGAAATTAATTCTTAATGATTGTCAATCCCATGTCACAAAGTTTATTGTACCTCATATCAGTCAGCTTATATAATGGGAGAGATGGGCTAAAGTACTAATCAATGAAATAATAAGTCGTTATGAAAATTATTGGAAAAGGGAAAGTTTATACACTATAGTCCGGATATAACTGCGAAGATAGATTCCATACTTACCCAAGTAAGAGCTGTGATAGTAATGTATAAAAACAAATATAAAGATGACATTTTGGATAAAACATTAAACAAATAAGAAAATATTAGTGCTGTAGCCTAGACATATTTTAACAAATGGTCGAAGGACAAGGATCTGTAGCATTGCAAATGCCAAGAGAGATAGAGCGGTTGTAAGTATTATCACTTTGAAACAATAATTTTTGTTAATTTGACCTTTTCCTATTTTAGTAATATGTTTAGTTGAGATCACTTTTTTTATGCGGTTGAAATATGAAAATTTGAAGAGTCAAGAAAAGTTGTTCCAAGTTCACTTGGAAAGCACTACTGAATAGTTTATCCACAACAAAGAATTTGAAAGAAAATATTGTTTTAGTTAATAAAAAAAACAATACACTAAAGCGAGATAATTAAAGAGTATGGCTTTGACCCAAAAATTTTAATCAAAGCCAAGGCAAATTTGCATATCCCGATTTTCTATCCCATGGAGAAGTGACAAAGGAAGAACAAAGGATTGTAAAGATTCTAGACAGTCTTTGCGGAAGATCTGATTAGTTATGGGATTATTCAAGCCATTGGGAAAGGGTACAAGAGGAGAATCCATTGGGGAAAGGAGTACAACTATAGGAGTGGAAGCCATTGGAGAAAGGGGTACAAAAATTGAGGGTTGAACAAATTCATGATTGAGGGTTAAAACTTGAAAAATTGAACCTTTAAATCTAAAAGTATGAAATACTTTGTAATCTATAATTGAAAATTTGAAACTTGAGTTTGATGGTCATGATATTTTAAAATTTGAAATAATTTATTATCTAGATTTGAACTTTGAAACTTGAATGTGATGACGTTTGAAAATTTGAAATACTTTAAAATATGGAATTTTATATCTTCTTATATATTATGTATAGAATTTCTAGATACATTCATTTGAATGTGATGGCATTATGATAATGGTTAATTATTTGTTTTAAGAAAATCTGGAATGTGGTATGACAAAGGCATCTTAGTACTTGTAATGATGATTGCATAGATGTGGATGATGACATTAGAATAGAATCATAGATATGGATTATCATTAGTTGTATGTGGATAATTGTATGTGGATGATGATAATGGATAATTGTTTTAAGAAAATTTGGAATGTGGTAGGACAGAGACATTTAAACCTTCTCAAAATCTTCTAATGGATATGATATGATGACATTAGAATGGATATAGATGATGATGAATGATGATAATGGATAATTGTTTTAAGAAAAATTGGAATGTTAAAATAGATATGGATGATGATAAATTGTGATGATAATGGATAAATAATTGATTTAAGAATAATTGGAGTGTGTCAGGAGTCTAGTACTTACATCTTCTTACTACTTGTAAAATTCGAACTCTGTATCAGGTTTATCAAAATATTCTTCTCTCTACTTGTCAATTGAACTAGGACTTACATCTTCTATGATGACATTAGATGTGGATGGAGACATTAAAAAAATATGGATTATGATGAATTGAGTGGACATAGATTTTTAGCTTCAAGCACGATCATGGAATGTGGTAGGACAAAGACATTTAAACCTTCTAAAAATCTTCTTCTCTCTACTTGTAATGAATCAATGATATGATGACATTAGTTTCAAGTAAGATCATGGATGATGAATTGTATAATGGATAATTGTTTGAAGAAAAATTGGAATGTGATATGATAGAAATATTTTAATATGGAAAAATATACCTCTCTCTACTTGTAAAATTTGAATGTGTGATTTTATCCAACAAAGTTTAAACACTTTATCAAAGAATTTTGTAAATACAAAAATAAATTAAACATAATTGTAAAAACTCAAGCAATGCCATATGATAGGGTTTAAGTTACCTCTTGTATTTTAGATGGATGTGACAAAGCATATGGAAGGAAAATGAGAAATCATCCTTCGTAGCGTGCTGCATGCTAGAAGATCTTCGATTCAAGAAAACTCAACACGAGAAATAGATTAGTATATAGATGGGTGAGTTGCCTTATATTTTCACTTCGAGAAGTGAGAGATTCATAGGATGGATGTCAACCCACATTTTCAAAAAACAAATGAAATAATGATTGATCAAATTAACAAAGAAACAAAATATTAAAGAAAAATGCAAATGATAACCTGTACATGTCTGGATAGTAGAAGTCTAGAAGAGTATAACAGTGGAAGAATATGTAGATCTGAACTCTGAATGTCTTGCAAATTAGTATGCGACAAATGCATGTAACAAACAAATTTTTAAAACAGAATTTTGTATTCGACAAATCCAAAATAGTAATTATATAAAACATATTTTTATAAATAATTTTATTTAAAAATATGTAAATATATATACCTGTAACATCTTTAATGATAACAAGAGATGAAACAAAATTTTGTAAAAGCCTCCTCAGTCAATATTTACATCTATAAAGTTAATATGAAATTGAATAAATAACCACAATCAATATTTGCATATGTAGAGTTAATAATTGAATAAATAACCACAGTCAAACAATAAAAGTAAGGTCAAGGAGATACCTATTTAAATATGAAACAATCCATTATCAATAGCTGATTCAAAGTCGATGTTCTCTTCTGTAGAGTGTGATGACACACCAATTCCAATCTCATCGTTGGGAACAGATTGTACTTGTAGCTGTATTATTTACACCTCTTCTTTCAAAAAGGGAATTCCAATGCACAATTTCTCTGTCAAAAGGAAATGTTTCCACGGAGTAGTGAGAAACATAACACCTCATGCAACTTTCCATATTTTTATCCAACCTGTTTCTTAGTTTTGATTTTATAAATGATAAAGCAATGAAAACCCTTTTGTCCTCCACAGACCCCAAAATCATTATTTGGCATAACTCATATAATCTGAAATATTCACTGATGTCTTCTTGTAAGACAATACTTTGATAGATTCCTCGCCAGAGCCTTGTAATAGCACCACTCTTAGAAGGTTCGTCTAAATTTTTATATTGGTTCCTCATTATTGTTGCAAATTTTTTTGATTGAGACTTGAATAAATGAACATTCAAGTATACATTTTATTTCCATACCCTTGACCTCTAAAGTCTTTGTGAAGTTTTCCATTATTGTATCCATGGGTTTATGGAAATGTTTTCTTACAAAGTCTGCATGAGCACCTTTAGTATTCTAAAATTTAAGATTCATCACACCCATTGCTTCAAGAATTTTTTTTTTTAGAGAAACGTTCTCTAATTTCGGATGATAAGGATTCGAATTTTTAAAAGCTTTATTCTTGTTTCAAATAGAATAAACTCAAAGAGATTATGTGTCATAGGAACATCTTCTTGTTCCGATCATGTAATATCTTGACGTTTTTGCAAAATGTGTAGTGGTATGTCCCTCCCATTAACATTGATGTAGAGGTGATTGTGGATATTAAATATCAAATAGTTACTGGGGTTTTTAAGATCTAATAAATCTTTCCAATTCTCAAAAATAGGTGTATCAAAACTATCTTGGGAACAATACAAGACATCAAGAATTTGACATACCATTTTTCTCATCCGTATAAAATCCACAATATAGATTAATCTCCCATGTGCATGCTTCATGAGTGTATTGATATCTTGCAACATTGGAAGAGTACCAACCAATGAAAGTAATGTCTCAAAATTAGTTAAACGGAACAACAAGTCCCTCGCCCTGTCAACTTCATGACGATATTTGTGCATGAAACCAACCAACAAAGGATACTCCTCATGAACTCGCATATACGAGTTCATACAAAGAAATCCATCTCATCTCAACATCCTTCAGAATTTATTTTCCAAATGTAATTCCAATTACAAATTTAAGGAACTCAAGAAATCACTTTGGGCTGCTTGCCATATAGGCATGAAGTTCTCTTATAAGTTCTTCTACTTTAGCAACATTTTCATAGTTTCTTACCATTTTATATGATAAATTCATTTTGTGAGCCATACAGTGAATTAATAGCATATAAGGGCCACTTTGTTGTTTTGCAATCTAACACACAACCTTGTACAGTGACCTGCATGATGATGCACCATCTCGCTCAAATGACGCATACCAACTTCGTAGCAATTTCATAATCATCATTCCAACAATATCTTTCAAATGAGAAATAACTATTTTATGTAGGTTTTCGGCATTATAGTTTTCAAACATTTTCATAACACCCAGTAGATGAGGTGTCCTTATATGATTTTATAATGTATAGACGTGGATACATACCCATGCAAGATTTTCAAATGATGTCACTTCATCAATTGAAAGAGAGATAAACTTAGATTTTTTTACATTCTCTTTCAATCATCCTTCTCTATCATCGAAAGGCATTTTGCCATTTCCCATGAACTACTATTAGACCAATGATCTGAGGTACATTGGGAATTCCATTATATTGATAAAACACTTTTAAACGAGGAAATATAAAATCAGTCTTCTTTTCTTTAGTATGTGAAATAAAGTAGAGGACTTTGTATGAGTTTTGTATGTAGATTTGTTTGATTCATCTTACCAATTTGCGATGGGATCATTCCGCCCTTTTCTATGAGATGTCTATGTTTTTTCATTTCTTCATACTCTGCGTGTTTTAACATGCATGCATTCTTTTCAATTTTCCACTCGTGTGTTTTGATTTTCTGGCCATTCTCCCCACTACAAGCAAATATTGTTTTCCAAAGTGTTTTTCTATAGTGTCTCTTCGCTTGCATTTTTTTACGCTTTCCGATTTCCACATACATATTGTACATGTACATTGTCCAAAATTAACATTGATACACACTTGCACACTTAACTCAAGATTGTTTACTTGCTCATTTTTTTCTACTGCTGGCGTGTTTAAATTTTCCACCATTCTCCCCACTACAGTCAAATATTGAAAGTGTTTTTCTATAGTGTAATAGCTTGATTGCATTTTTACCTTTCCCGATTTCCACATACATTTGTACATGTACATTGATCCAAAATTAACATTGATACACACTTGCACACTTAACTCAAGATTGTGATAAAATCGAATTAAAACTTTCTATGGAATGGATAATTAATTAAAAGCTGCAAGTTTGTAATCAGCAAGAAACTAGAAATAATTCACCGGAATAAATAGCCAAGACGTGATAACGGAGTTCGGCACTTAAGGCCTACATCTCCGGTCCATATAATGAGACCGATCTATTGAAATTCTTGAAAATAAACCTCTGCATAGGTTTCTACAAAAATTTGATCTTCCCACTGTCTTCCCCTGTCAAAAATAGGACAGGTTGCTTTTTACACTTTTGAAAAATTCCTTCTCTAGCTCAAGATATGATCAAAACAAGTTACAGTCAAAACCCACTACCCCTACAAATAAATATTCATCCCTTTATATACACGTTTAGTCCCTTGGCGCAATGGCTACGGGCTTATCTTTTTACCACGTGGTTCGGGGTTCAAATCCCCTCCTATGCATTTTGGATAAATGCTTTGTGGTTTAATCCCACATCCGCCGCACATGGGATAGCAAAGCTGTTTTTAAACTTGTTTGGCGCAATGTAATTGGCTTGAAGAGCCTTGTAGAGATCAATACCAAGTTGGATGGATAAACTCGTGAGCTGAATGGATATGTGCTGCTGTTTGGAAGTTTGTTGCCGAAGTTGTTCGTATGTCTTTGTGACCGGATATTTAGGAGATAACAACAACTTAGTGGACATGCAATTATTTTTATTTAAAATAAAGAAATTACCTTGCAATAATAATCCCACATTCATCATGTAGTAGCACAATGAAGTATATGAATACAAAAGTTGGAGCGTGGTAATTTGAAAAGGACGAGAAGGCACCCATCCATAATCCAATGTCAACAACTGATTTTTGTAACCACTTTACCAATTGTCCATGTGTCGCCTCGTCATCGGTCCACTTGGCGTGAGCGCGATCTGATTAATACCAGTTGGCCGCAAATTTCAGCGGGCCATATCTTTTGCATATATACTCCATTTTCTACAAACAAGATACCGTCGGAAAGCTCTCATTTTTCTCCACACAACCATACCATTAGCAACTGAATCTGAGAAGATTTTAGATCGGTGTTTCATAGCGAGGATCCTCTGGATCATTCCTCCCCACTGAGAAACTTTTGGACCTCCAAAAGTTCTTTCAATTGGTAAATAGGTGAGGGTACTTCTCCCTCACCTTTCCGATTTCCATCCATTTCACCTTGTTTGGATGCATGCCTTTCAAACCAACACGAAGATATTCAACATCACCTCTTCGCGAGGTTCTAACCTTCTTGTCTAAAATGATATCATCCTGCAACTCATCGAGATACTCAGGTGCAAAATCATCAACAGAAGGTATAACATTAGCATCATCATCCATAATCATAGGCGGTTCATACAATTTCAAGTTTTCAACATTTACAACTGAATAAATTTGCATGTATGGAGGTAAATCCAACCGGAAAGCATTATTACCAATTTTCTCCACTATTCGGAATGGACCATACCGAATAGGTTTTATTTTTTCCTTCACCTGTCAACCTTTCCTTGTTGATGTGAAGCCAGACTAAATCACCAACCTGAAACTTGTGATCAACCCTGTGTTTATCATGCCTTGCTTTATACTTAGCTTGACTTTTCTCCAATTGTTCTCGGACATGCTTGATGAACTGTTGTATACGCTGCACAAATCTTTTAGCTTTGTCAGAATCACTTGAGTCATTTACAACTTTTTCAATTCCAAATCCGAAATCCAAAGGAGACTTAGGCAAGAAACCAAAACAAGTTTCAAAAGGAGATTTCAAAGTAGAAGAATGTAAAGCACGGTTATAAGCATGTTGCACATAGTATAGATGTTCATCCCATAATTTAGGATGTTTGCCACAATAGCCTCGAGTAAATGTACCACTTTATGTACGGTTTACAACGTCTGTCTATCCATCATCTGTGGATGAAAAGTACTTTTCTTTAGTTTAGTGTCCATCAAACCCCACAAAGTTGACCAAAATTCCCCAAGAAACCTGGAATCCCGATCAGAAATAATTGAAGTAGGCAAACCAAAATGAACCCATACAAATGAAAGAATAAATGTGTAGTCCCTTCACCATTATTTTTTTAGTACAAGGAATCAACACACACATTTTGCTAAATCTGTCCACAACCACATATAAATAGTCGTGTTTCCTTCGTGACATGGGAAAACCTCCTACAAAATCCATGGAAATACTTTCCCAAGGACGTGTAGGGACGGAAGAGGAGTATAAAGTCCTAACTTCCTGTTGCTAGGCTTGCTCGTGGCACAAAGTACACAACCATTTATATACACAGGTTACATTTTCATGCATTCTTGGCCAATAACAATATAATCAGAAATGTGCAACTGTTTTTTCCCAATACCAAAATGACCAGAAATAAGAGAAGTATGTGCTTCTCTAATCATATGCACACGTTCATTTTCTGGAATACAAAGTTTTCGAGCGATATAACAACCCATTATGCACATGATAATCCAATTCTCCTACTTTTTTCCCACTCATTAAATCCTCATACACTTCTTTAAAATCAGCATCAGTTATATATTGTTCTTTATAACTATCATGAGTCAAAGAACTATGTTTCAAAAGAATAGATGCAACAACAACTGGGGGTCTAGACAACATATCGGCAACCTTATTTTGTATACCTTTCTTATACCTGATCACAAGATGGAATTGTTGTAAGAAACCCATCCAACGGAAATGTCTAGACTGTTGTAGCTTTGTTTGTGTTTGCAAATATTGAAGGGGTTGATGATCGGTATGTATAATCGTTTCTTTACCCATTAAGTAATGCTTCCATTTTTTTACACTTTGAACCAAAGCATACAACTCTTTATCATAAGTTGGATAGTTCCTTACCGCACTCGTGAAGGTCTCAGAATGGTAGCAAATAGGTTTCTTGTGCTGCATTAGAACTGCACCCATAGCATAGTCACTAGCATCTGTCTCAATTTCAAATGACCGCCGTAGATCCGGAAGTGCCAAGACTGGAGCGGTACTAATTTTCTCTTTTAGTGTATCAAAAGCTTTCTGATGTTTTCCTCCCCACTGAAAGACATGTTTAATACTTGTCAAAGCATGCAAAGGAGATGCAATAAATGAGAAGTTAGAAATGAATTTTCTCCAATCTTTGTCTTCGCACCAAGAAAACTCCTAACCATGTCACATTAGCGGGTCTAGGCCAATTAATTATGACCTCTACTTTTGCGGGATCAATTTTCAATTCTCCATTCCCCACAACATAACCCAAGTAAATCAAAGATGTTTTTGCAAACTCGCATTTTGACATCTTCAAAAACAATTTTTCTCTCCTTATTGCATCAAAGACTTTTTGAATATGAATAACATGTTCATTCCAAGATTTACTAAAAATAAGAATGTCATCTAAGTAGACAATAACGAAATTATCAATGAATGGTCTAAAAACATCATTCATAACTCTCATGAAAGTTGCCGGTGCATTGCACAATCCAAAAGGCATAACCAACCATTCAAATAATCCCTGTTTAGTTTTAAAAGCAGTTTTCCAAACATCACCTTCATCAATTCTTACTTGGTGATAACCACTTCTCAAGTCTAACTTAGTGAAATAAATTGCATTCTTTAATTGATCTAGTAAATCATCAATTCTAGGAAGAGGGTAACGATTTTTCACCGTGATTTTGTTTAAAGCACGAAAATCAACACACATCCGCCATGTGCCATCTTTCTTTGGCACCAAAATAATTAGCGAACCACAAGGAGATGTACTTGGACGAATAATACCTTTTTCCAAGAGTTCCATCACCTGTTTCTTGATTTCCTCATTTTCAACCACGGACAATCTATACATGCCAATATTAGGAAGAGGTGCATCTTGTAGCAATTGTATCTCATGTTGAACCCCTCTTTTGGGAGGTAGACCTTGTGGATCCTGAAAAACATCATCATAATTAGAAACAATTTTAACCAACTCATCACGATGTTTAGGATCACAATCTTCAAAAGATTTTTCATGATCTTTTTCTTTGGCTTTGATCACCATGAGTACAAAGTTCTTGCTTGAGTTAACTAGCCTTTTCATTTGGCCTGCAGTAACTAAGGATATATTTGTCTTAACTCGATGAGCTCTAACAATATATTCTTTCCCATCTTTTACAAGCAAGTATTTATTCTCTTCCCTATAGAAAATTGCTTTACGATCAAACAAATAAGGACTGCCCAAAACTACACCACAAATGTCCAAGGGAACAACATCCAATTCAACCTCATCAATAAACTTCTCTGTGATGGCAAATCTAAATCTGCATGTTTTTGTTACTTGTAATTTTGCATCATCACAAATCCAGCCCAAAGGATAAGGCTTAGGATGTGGTTTTGTTTTGAGTCCTAGTTTGTTCACAACTTCCTCAGAAATCAAATTGGCTTGTGAACCACTATCAAAAAGAGTGTCAATTTTTGTATGTTGTGACACAACTCTAATATGAAAAAGTTCATTTCTTTTCTTTTCATCAACTATAGGTTGTTTCTGTTTAGAAGAGGATGCAACATTTGATGAACTAGTGCTAAGAGGAAATGAAGTATTACCTTGTAAACTCATAGCGGTGATCTTGGTTTCATCTCTGAATCAGACCCAAGATCATGCACCATAGTATTTGTTTTCTTCTCTTTTCCTTTTTAACCATCCATTTAGGCTTTGTTTCTAGATGTAATTTCCAACACCTAGACTCATCATGGTTATTTTTACAATGATTGCAAAATGGTTTATCATCCTCTTTTTAACAATAGAGTTTGTTTTTGCTTACCCTTTCCTTTTCCTTATTCTTTCGAACTTTGTTCCTTGTTTTCGATTGCTTGTTCTTGTTTGAAAGGAGTAAAAGCCTCTTTTCCTATTTTCCCTCTTGCTTCCAAATGTGTAGCTTACACACACACCACATCAAGATTAGTAGGATTTAATACAAGTATCATATATCTCAAATAACTATGTAATCCACCAATATATTTAAGCAATGTTTCACTGTGTGTAAAGAGGAATGCCAAGAATAAGAGCCCTTTTCCTAAACTCTTGTGTATTATCATGTACACTTTGGCCTTTACCTTGTCTCAATGTTTTCTAATCTATCATGGCTTGTTGCATGTATCCTAGAGGATAAAATTGTTGCCTCAAAGTAGAAACAAAATCAGACCAAGTAGAGATTGCTTTACCTTTAGAATCATCTACTTCCTATAGCTTACTCTCCCACCATATGAGTGCTGTGCCACCCATTCGAAGAGTTGCTAAATGAATTTTTGCTTCATCGTCAACAATATTTTGAACCCTGCAGTATACCTCAATCTGCTTGACCCAATTATCCAACTTTTCTGCATTAAGCTCTCCATTATACATTGGCAATTCAAACTTGATATCTAATTTTAATGAAGGAAATTCAAATTTATGAGTTTCACCTTTTGATTTGTCAAAAGAAGAACTAGAATCTTCTTTACCTGTTCTACTTCCTCTTTGCCTATCTTGATACATTTCTTCCACCATTACCTTCATTTGAAGGAAAGATTGACGGAATTCAGAATCCTCTTGATCCGACATTTTAGAGCCTCGAGGTCGCCTTGTACCAATTTCAGGATCAACTTCTGCAAACTGTCCTTCACCCCTCTTAGAACGAGACCTTGTCAACATTCACCAACACAAAATCTTGCAATCCAAAATACATTAACTGAAACAAAACAGCGAAACCAGCTCTGATACCAGTGATCCAATAATTAACATTGATACACACTTGCACACTTAACTCAAGATTGTGTTTTTATTACTTTTGCTTTTATAAAATCGAAATTACGACTTTCTATGGAATGGATAATTAATTAAAAACTGCAAGTACTGTGTAATCAGCAAGAAACTAGAAATAATTCACCGGAATAAATAGCCAAGACGTGATAACGGAGTTCGGCACTTAAGGCCTACATCTCCGGGTCCATATAATGAGACCGATCTATTGAAATTCTTGAAAATAAACCTCTGCATAGGTTTCTACAAAAATTTGATCTTCCCACTGTCTTCCCCTGTCAAAAATAGGATAGGTTGCTTTTTACACTTTTGAAAAATTCCTTCTCTAGCTCAAGATATGATCAAAACAGTGTTACAGTCAAAACCCACTACCCCTACAAATAAATATTCATCCCTTTATATACACGTTTAGTCCCTTGGCGCAATGGCTAAGGGCTTATCTTTTACCACGTGGTTCGGGGTTCAAATCCCCTCCTATGCGTTTTGGATAAATGCTTTGTGGTTTAATCCCACATCCGCCGCACATGGGATAGCAAAGCTGTTTTTAAACTTGTTTGAGGCGCAATGTAATTGGCTTGAAGAGCCTTGTAGAGATCAATACCAAGTTGGATGGATAAACTCGTGAGCTGAATGGATATGTGCTGCGCTGGAAGTTTGTTGCCGAAGTTGTTCTGTATGTGCTGTGACCGGATATTTAGGAGATAACAACAACTTAGTGGACATGCAATTATTTTTATTTAAAATAAAGAAATTACCTTGCAATAATAATCCCACATTCATCATGTAGTAGCACAATGAAGTATATGAATACAAAAGTTGGAATGTGGTAATTTGAAAAGGACGAGAAGGCACCCATCCATAATCCAATGTCAACAACTGATTTTTGTAACCACTTTACCAATTGTCCATGTGTCGCCTCGTCATCGGTCCACTTGGCGTGAGCGCAGTCTGATTAATACCGGTTGGCCGCAAATTTCAGCGGGCCATATCTTTTGCATATATACTCCATTTTCTACAAACAAGATATCGTCGGAAAGCTCTCATTTTCTCCACACAACCATACCATTTGCAACTGAATCTGAGAAGATTTTAGATCGGTGTTTCATAGCGAGGATCCTCTCTGTATCATACATTTAGATGGGATCTATTCTAAATTAGATGACTGTATAGGTTCGATAAACAGAAATTTGGCAGCCCAATTGAACTTGTAAGTCCTCCCAATTGTCCACATATTCTTGTTCGTTTTCAATGTTTTACTTTTTTGAGTAGAATTCTGAGCAATATCACAATCCCGATTTCCTTTCATGAACCAGAATTTGAATTTGATTTTTGTGTTCCATTTTGTTGATTATTTGTATGTGCGATATCTTGATGCACTCCTGGTTGCACCCCAATAGGAAGAATATCTTCAGGATCTGGCATCTCAATAGGTATATCTTCAAGATCTGACATGGTATCATCATAGATGTCATTTGGTTGATATTGTGCAAAATGCATGTCCACCTCGATATTACCTTCCACATAGTCAGTACTTCGATTCTTTCTAGTGGCATCTATATGGGTGCTAGTGGTTGTGGTATCTATAGCAACAGAGTTTCCAAAATACTTGAACAGGACTTCTGAGATTTCTTAGTTACTTTTTGGGTTTTCCCATTCTGAGCACTAGCACCTTCCATTATTCTGAATTGATTCATGTGTCAAAAAAACAAAAATTAGCACGTCAGATAAAATTGAGTCACACATCAGAGTATACTGAGTCATGCATTAGAAAACATAGTGAGTCGAGCATCATATAAACCTATGTCACGTGTCAACAAACAAACTAAGTCGCATGTCAACAAACTTAGTCCTGTCACACATTAGCAAATGCAATGAGCCACAATTCAACAAATATCCTTGTCTCATGTGAGCGATAAACCCTTTCTCATTAGTCAGCAAATATTATAGTCATGCGTCAACAAACAAAATGAGTCACACGTAAGATAAATCGATGTGGCATGTCAGTAAAAAAACTAAGTCACGGTTCAACAAACTTAGTCTTGTCACGCGTCAGAAAATGCAATGAGTCACACATCAATAGATATAATTTTCACACGTCAACAACAAACCCTTTTTCACCCATCAGCAAGATATCCTTATCGCGCATCAACTAAGTAATCAAATGATAAATTTGTACTGTGCTCTGGTGCTTAGAGTATGCAAGTTCACAACTTCATGGTATTGGTAAGGTATTGGTGGTAGTATACTACCCAGTGAATCACCTAGGTTTTTATAGGAGATGTTTTCAAATGTAGGCAAAGCCAACCCCAAAAAATATATATTGTAAATTTTAGGCGAATAGGACATTGACCTGCTCTGAAAAAATTGCCTTTTCAAATTTTCCTAAAATGAAATTTTCGCCATATTACGAATATTCGCCACTAAAATTATCCCTACTCAAATACCCATATGATATTAAGAGTCACTAGACTAATCCAACATGCAACATGGAATAAAACATACAACATGGAACTACGGTTAACCATTAAATCCTATTTATGAGGTTAACAACTAAAACCTAATATTTTGATTGAAAAAACCCTAGTTGTTCATCATAGATTTTTTCGTGATAGAGCACCATTACTATTTATTTGTAGAGGTAGGAAATGAATGAAAATTAAGGGAGAAGGAGAAGAAGAGAAGAAATGGAACCCAAATTAGAAAAACCTTAATTGACAAGGAACAAGGAGCTGATAAGGGGCATTGGTCATTTTTCCAAATCCAAAATGTACCACAAGAGAGGCCTCTGAGGATCTCAAGGAACACAATGATGGCTCATTCCCTCTACATGCGAAGCCCACAATAGTGTTTGAGGTAGCCGGCAAGAAGAAGAAGGCACCAAAATTTTACCCAATAGAGGATGTCCCTAAGCCCCTCATCAAAAAGAGGAAGCACAAGCCCACCAAGCTCAGGTGCTACTACCAATCATAATATTATTTTAGGGTTTGTGTTTTGTAAGGTTTGATTTATGTATCGGTATACATGTTGACTATGGTATGATACAAAGCATAAGGATAACATCACACCTTAGACTTTTCTAATCATTTTGACTGGACAATGGAAGGGAAAATGTGTTGTTTACCTCAAACAACTTAAATCTTACTTCTACTTGTCAAATATCTCATCTTTTAAGTTCCACACTAGTCTTCCCCATCCCCTCCATAGACATCTAAAATCCACTTACACATTATTATTACTTAAATTGCACTAATGACCTTCTCATCTTCTCCTCCGGTTAGTGGGCGAAACTTCTTCAGATTAACTACTCTTCGCTCCATTCTTGGATGCCTATTCACGACATTCTTTTGGTCATAATCCCTCTATAATCAAATAATTTGGCTAATATACCCTCTTATTAGCTAAACATCCCCCTTTTAACCATTCAAAATCTCCCCATTTCCCTCTAGACCACTTCTACAAGCTTCCTAGGTTATTAATCAATTACATGTGATTAATTATACCACTCCTAACTCTCATAGGTTACTAATCACTTGTTAATCAAGCTTAACTATCCTAAACCAAGTTCATCTCTTCTAAAGCATGTTTATCCACTCCTAATGAAAAAGTGCATTGACTTGTAAAAATCTATTTTGGCTTTACCTTTTGTCCCACATGCACCAGAAATCTAAACTTTCCCAAATGGAAACCTATAAATACAAGGCCAATGTCTCCCTTTCAATTTTACACCTTTAAACCTTAGTATTACATCTTACACACTTTGAGACTTTGAAAAACATCTAATTTTCATTAGCTAAAGCTAGAAGCATTTGATCTTGAGCCACTCCTTATGTAATAGCTTCTCCATCTTGCATTCATTCCTTCAAGCTTGGTTAGTAGGAGAATATCTAAACATGGTCTTGTAGCCATTGTAGAGACATTTCTTCACCAATTGGAGAAAACAACACAAAACTAATTGCTTAGGATCTAGCTAAGTTCATTTTTTTATAAAAAGCAATCTAGAGAAGTAGAGGTAACATAGTAATGTTAGTTTCATTCATGCATTATTGTATAAGTTTATCTCATTAATCCCTCATCTTGATGTTTATGATAAATTTAGTTATATCATGGAACTAATAGGTGCTAATTTCATGTTATTGTCATAGCTACTATTTTCATGAATACATTTAGCATGCTTGGTGGGACATACTCCATGGTCCATAGATGTTGATTTCAAGATTTGTGATTTACCTCTTTTTTCCAAATATATCATGCATTTTTAGGATTAAATAGATTTGTCTCAAGCATTTTGTGAACCTTATGTGTGTTGAATCTTCCTTTTGCATGTAAAGATAATGTTTTTATTAGAAATTAGTTTAAAGAGAATTTTTTTGAACTATTTGCAAATTCAAAAGTCATTTTTTTGTCTTGTTTGCATTGTTCCAGTACGTGTGCAGTGCGAGGTGATAGAACGGGATGTGCATACGCTCAAAATCAAACTTACTTGTAGCATAGGGAACATATATGTCCACTGGGGGTGCGCATATGCTTCCTTTCTGTGCATATATTTTCATGTATTTTTGGCCCTCTATGATAAAATTTACAAGATGTGTGTATTTTGTCTTAAGGGCATGCATGCGCTTGCAAGGATGTGTATACATCTCTTTGTGCTATCTTTCCTTTTTTGATAGACACACACATATGCCAAGAAGGGCGCGTAGGTGCTTCTCTACCCGCGTATATGTTAAAGGCTGACTGTTTTTTTGATAGGGGTGCACATACATTATTAGGCGCGCACATATGTTCTAAAGGGTACGTAAACAATACAATATAAAATTGAACGTGTTAAAATGGAAAATTTTTGTTTCCTTAGATTTTATAACACTTTGTAAGGTCTTCTTGAGTTACATTCATTTTCATGTATGAGGCTAGAATCACGTATGCTCTTCCCTCATGCCTTTTAGGTGATCTTGGGAATCACAAATGATTCAAACAACTCTTTCATGCTTTTGAAAACACTTCATCAAAGCTTTATAAAGGCATGGACTTAAAATTGAGTAAAAAGAACGAGTTGTGCATTTGATTTGTAGAATCTCTTCATTATTTTCTAACTAGTTGGGTTTCTCATTGCGTATGCTCTTCCTTTACGTTTTAGGACGATCTTAGGAATCAAAAACAATATTTGATCGTATTTCTCTGATGCCTTGATCATTTGATAGAACTACTAATATTTTCATGAAGGACCATATCACTTTGGAAGGAAACAAGATATAAAACAAAGCTAACATGATTATTGTAGGTTGCTAATGGTGTGGAAAGCCTCATTAAGTTAAAAGATAAGAAAACACACCAAATTCAAAACACTTGATATGTAGGTTCGGATAAGGGTAAACCCGTCCGCTTTAAAATGGGAGAAGCACCATTTGGCATAAGCCTTAATATAACAAGATGGATGCTTCTAGGAAACCCAAAATAGTCCACGTAAGAGGGAACCTTGTGGATGAAACGGGAAGTGCCTTGATTACCTACTTGATTAGTATGCACTTATGAGAATAGAGTAAAGATTATCTTCATGTGACCCTAGTGAAAATACAACTGAACACAATTTATTGCTCATTGTATCGAAGGGGGTAAAGTAAATATGGGATAATCCAAGGTTTAGTCATTGCGAATTCCTTGGAAAACCACACTTGTAGAGATAGTTTGTGACACCTAGTTGAGAGAACCAAATAGGAAGCCATTTTGTCTTGAGGCCAACTTGACCGACTCAAAGAAAAACATGTTTCAAAAGAGCTTTCATGAAGTAAGAACCTTTTTGGAGTCAAAACCTTGTTTCTTGAACAAGGGGAGAGTCCATCAAATTTTGAACTAAGTGCTATCGTGTTGTCACTATCTATGCATATCCTACCATTTGATAGTGTGTTTTGCATAAGGAGTACACCTCTTTAGGTTGGATTTTTTACCAAACTTGCATGATTGTGCCTTGGGTTTGTTCATCATATTAATCTATTTTCTTGTAAAATCCTTATTAGATCCTTGGATTCTTTATTCTTTATCACTCAACATTCTTGGACCAATTGTCAAGTATTCTTTAGAAAGCATTACAACAATCATGTTATAACATTATGGCCTAGGTTTTATTGTATCATTCATCACATCCGAAAATAATTGTTGTAGACACCTTAGTATGCCCCTTATCATGAGGATGGAATTTAAGACATTTGGTTTTAATCCTTTCACCGGGTCATGATTTAGGATCCCTCTTTTCTATGGTAAAAGACTCGGATGATCTAATTGACCATAGTGGTAATGAGAAAGACTCACCTTGGTGTCACAAGTGGAATTGACTGGAGGTGCTTCAAGAGCGAGACAGGAGAGGAGGTGGAGCAATTATTGGTTTATTTGGAGGATTTGGCTTCCTTGGAGTATTTCACATTGTGATATGAGACAATTGTTTCTTCACAACAATTAAGTCATTGGCCATTTTTGGAACATTGGGTCGGTGGTATCTGAGCTTGAACTCGACCTTTTTCTTTCCATTCTGACCTTTTAATTTACCAAACAAGATCAAATCATCTTTTGTCTTGATCGCGAAATTCTGCAAGCTTCCTTCAAATTTCTAGGTAGGGAACTTCTAAGAAAGAAAAATAAATCTTGACGTAAGGCACTAATGAATAATATCTTCAAATCATTTTTAGGAGGCACGATGTCTTTAGGAATCTACCATATCATTTGGTTATATTTTGTGATGAAGTTTCTCATCGATTCGGAAGTCTCTTTTTTCATTTGTAGAAATTGAACCAAAAGATCCTGGAAGTTATCTGTGGACTTGAACCTATGTTCAAATGCACTTCTTATATCTTCCCAGTAGGTGATAGACCTTGGAGGAAACATGTAGAACCATTCTACAGCCTTTTCTTGAAGTGATTCCACAAAAATCCAGACTGATACATCCTCGTGCTCAATGCCTAACACACCGCAAGCAGTGATGAATGTTACTACATGTTCCTTGGGAAGTTGAGAACCATCGCCTCTAAATTTTGGAAAGTTTTTTCTTGATCCTTTTGGTAGCTCATGGAGTGGTTGAGCAAGGGAAAGTGGACCGGTGTTTCCACCCCATGGTACATTTGGTCTGCATTCTTCATGATTACGATCCCCCATTCCATTCCTAGCTATGGCTTCCAGCCTTTCAATTGCTAGGGATTACATTGAAAATCTTGCTTCTTCTTCACTTGAAGTATTTTAATCTATTCAATTTGAGCTCTTAATTATGCTTTTGATCTTGCTTCTCTTTCTCTAACTTCTTCTTCAGTCTCTACGTTAGTGAAATATTCAAGGTTCTCATTGATGTATGGAAACTCAATGTCCAATGGATTGGCTACACTTGGAATTCCATTAGAACCAACTATGTGATGAAAGGGAGACCTCTGAATTCAAAACATCTCTTTTCTTCTTTGAAGTTCTTCAAAAGTGGGATTGGTTTTCCCTCCGTATCTCTGTCTCCAGGTGTTTCTTCCATCTACTAGCTTGGAGATTTATCCTCTTCTTTCTTGTGCTAAAATTTTTCTTCACCTTTCAAATTTAACAATGTCTTCTTCTTCAAGATCAAGTACTCTTGTGGTGATGAAGTAGTGATTGACACTTTTCCTATTATGCCAAATAGCCTCTCGTAGATTTGAAGTAATATCCTCTTGGATGTGGAAGAGTAATTCAGGTCTTTCAATAGGAGGATTTCTGGAATAGCCATGGTTTGAAGACATAAGGCTCGAGATAGCTGTTCAAATTCATTTTTTTCTCTTTTTTTTTTGAAATTTTGATTTTTTGATTTTTTTTTGTATTTTTCAAGGTCTTATTTTGGGTGCCGATGCTTGCAAAATTTGTCCCATGGTGGGCAAAAAAATGTTGGTGAGAAAATTTTTAGGGACAAATTGGTGGATTTCTTACCAATGCTCTGGGAATCTAAGTCCCTCTACTTAACTAGTGCAACTACCATATATGCATGCATAAGTAAAAAGGTGGATTTTCTTGGTGGCCTTTCAGCTAGGGATCCAACAGGGGCACTCCACTGACCCTGCGGAAAAAGCTTGCAGATATGTGCAAGGGAGGAATTTTCTAGGAGAGCGAGGAAAGGGAGTGAGAATGTTAGACAAGGGAAACTAATGCTGCAAGTAGAAAATCAGAGACTTGCATACACTAGTTAGAAGTTTCATCACATGCACTAAAATTAAGAAGAAACAAATCTGCATAACAACAACAAGACCAAATAGCATTTAATGAGCACAAATTATCACTAAAATCCTTATTCAAAAAAGGAGAAAATTCCTTCTTCTTGTATTTATGCTCAAGAAGAAATTGTATATAGTATAAGAATGGAAAATATTTGAGAATAGGAAAAAATGGAAGAAGTATTGCTACCTCTTTGTTCTCTTCACACGGATATCTCTCTCATGAATTCACAAAAAACAACTCAAAA
>CM031241.1:657682766-657744479 GCA_018340775.1 Taxus wallichiana var. yunnanensis
TTAATCTGTGAAAATAACTTTATTTAAAAATCATAATATATATAAAAAACATAAAGGATTGAAAAGATGGAAACCAAATAAAACCAAAGCAAGATAAGTTTAACTCCATGTTTAACACAAAAAAGGAATAAAATAATAATTTTGTTTGAATTATTGTACTCGCTCTGAGTCACACTTTTTCAAAACCTAGTAACTAAAAATGTTAAATTAAATTGATATTTTTGTGAACTTCTAGCATAGCGGAACTTGTTTCTACCTTGAAAAGATGTTGTTTGAGGAGTCCTAACCCTTATTATAGTTGTATGATGCAATAAATCTGCTGAGACTCTCCCTTATTGGATTTTTTGGAATGATAAATTGTATGGTGTGACTCTTGTGGCCTAGTGCTAGAGGTTTTGTTTGGGAGCCTATCAGAGTCAATTAGGAGTTTTTAATCATCTAAAGCTTCCCTTTTTCCTTCAGTGGTTGGATGAGTTAGTTTTAGATACCACTTGGATGACTTATCCCCATGTGAGTAAGTGGATAGTAGGTTTTGGTGTCGTTTTGATCCAAACTACGTATGTGTTCTTAACTGAGCTCAAGGTATAATACCCATATTGCGCAGCCATGAAGGGTCGGGGAGTGATTGTGATGTTGACTTCTGTATTTTATATTTGTAGCAAACTTTTGTTATTTTATCAAGGACAAATATATTATTTTATAATCGATTGAGAATCTACAGCCTCTTTTAGTTATTAATTTTTTTTCGCAAGAAATTTCCAGAATTTGCAATGCGCGCTACTTAGCCACTTTTCTTGATTCCGATATTTTTGGATTTTATTTTAACTATTGAATCAGAGCTCATTATATGTTGACTACTTAACTAAATTTTATGTGATTCTCACTTGCGTGTTGTTGAGTTGGCTCTACACTATTACCTTACGTGACAATTTATCATATGGGGTACACCATAGGTTCCTAGAATGTCCTCTTAGGTGTTTTAAGTTTTTTCTTGGTTTCGAAGGAAGGAATCTTAATGTGCCTAGGATTTTGGAGTGACTCTTTTGTTACTCGACCTTATGCCTCAAAAGAGATTTAGTTGTGTGGTGCGGTATTTTTGGCGGTCGATAGCTGATGCGGTGGTTTTCTTACCATTTGGTAAGAGCTTGACCCTTGTCAAAGTAGGGGTGTCTATGTATGGGCTGCTGAATTTTGTTAGGATCGAATGAATCTTGGTTAACTATAGACATTAGTGGAAAGATGGTTGTTTGGTAGTGACATTTCATCAATGATATCCTAAGTTTATCATGATTTCCTTGTTCCATTATAAAGTATTGAATTGTGGATTATAGGTATATTTATAATTATGATTAGATTTAAGCCCATTCAAAATGGGTTTAATTAAGTATGGTTTATTTTCTCACATTGACCTATAAAAAACCCAACCCTTTCCTTAACGCTTTTAAGTCAAGTTATGATTAACACTCTATGACCTATTAATATTTGGGTTACGTGGAGACAATTATAGATGCTTTGTGGTCTTTTGGACCTTGCTATTAGAGATAGTTTGGTAGATTTTGATATTTTAATCTCAGTGGTGCTTATATTATGCTTCTTTTAGAAACTGTAAGTCTTGGTCGTAAAGTCCATGTTTGGGTAGATTAGTTGGTTTTCATATTGCATTTGATACATTCTAATGGAAATATGATGTCCTTGAAGTAAAATTTTCCTTGTCATTTTGTTGCCTTGTTGGTGGTCTCTTGTAAGAATATGAGTGTTGACTTGAAAATTTTCCTTGTCCTATTATGTGAGTAAATGTTTGAGCTTAAAAAACAAACATTATCAACCTCTTAAATTCGTAAAAGTAAAAATATACTTCTTAAATGGGTCTTTCCTTGTAACTTCTTCTGAGACTTGTAGAGGCCCTCTAGGAATGTTTAATGATGCTTGTAATTATTTGGTAAACCCTTGAAAGATTGGTGTGATCCATGTCAGGTGATAGATCCCTAATTTTTTTACAAAATTAATGATGTGGTTGCTATGTTGAATGTCTTTTTGTTCTATAGAATTAAAAAAATGTGCTTCCTCCCATAAAACTATAATTGAGGAGATTTGACCTTAAAACTTAACAAATAAACTGGAACATAGAAAAAGGAAAGTTCCTTGCTTTAACTTTGGTAGATTAATAGAAGAAATTAAAAAAAAACCATGTAGAAGAATATAAAGGAAACCTTTTCCTTCTGCCTTCTCTAGGAATAAAATGAATACTTTTTCCACATGTACTAGAATGGAGAGATATCATGCCCACCCTGGAGGTGCTCCTTATAATGCAAACACATGATATCTTAGTAAAAGGAAGATTTTAATTAAGAAAATTTGAAAGAAATGTGCTTAGCGAGTGAAACTATGATTTTTGACTTAATAAGTTGATTTATAAAATGGGTAAGAATTATGTGTATTGAGTGCAATGTATAGTTGAAACTTTAGTTCGATCGCCACCCAAAACTGTGAAACACCTTGTTGATAGTGATTTGTTTTAATTACGAAGTACTCCCTTGTTAATAGGTATATGTACTTTTCCCTTACAGGAGTTTGGGTTGTCATACCCTTGTTGCCTCATAGCTCAATGAGTTTGAGTTGTAGCCTTTTGGGTTTGGGTAGTCTACATGGTTGCAAACTACATTTTTGTTTGGGACTCGTGTTTTGAATGAGAAATTTGTCTTTGTGTTGTAGAAACTGTTATTGCCATGTGTTTTGATAGGCCTATATAACTTCCCTCAATTATTTTCGACACCTATCCTGTAGCTCTTTTCCACACAACAATTGAAAATTTTTATATTGGATAATTGAAAACTGTCAAGTTAAAAAAAACATTTAAAATATTAATAAAAAAAATTCTAAACAGAAATAAATAGTTCATAAATAATAATAAAAATGGTTCATCCATTTATTCAACAAAAAACCTCTCACTGTGATTAACAATCTTGAAATTGACTGTAGATTATCCTTCTAATTTAACAAGTTTCACTCCCCTTATTCCAAATTTGTTTTAGAAACAACTTTCATAGTCAATGAATTTAGAATGTATTGTGTTTGTTAAGAGAGAATCATTTTAACAAATATGTTGTTGTCTAGGATCAAAACGAAAATGCACGCCAGATAATGCCTTGATCTTCGTGTGGAGAACCAAGTGCTGAAACATGCACCAGAGAAATCTAAAAAATGTATGTCAAGTAGAGCTGACTTGTAAAGAATATATGCATCATTTGTGTTTGGAGAACTCATGGTTAAATCAGTCTGTCCCTAATTACGATTTTTAAAAAGCTAATTTTTTTTTATTTATTCATCTACTGTCAAATATCTTATTGTGTTTTCTGTTTGTATTTTGTCATTGTAATTTTGTTTGTTGTGAAATTTTATTACAATTTTTTCTACTGTAGAAATTAAATCATTTTTCTTTCATTTCATGTATCTTATTTCCCTTTGTCATTGAAAGAGATTAGTAATTGAGAGACATGAATTTGTATACATTTGATGGCTCTTTGAATTCAAATAGGATAGTATGTAGGATATTTTGCTTTTATCACTAAAGGGTAATCCTTTGTTTTCAAGACTCAGAATGACACTTACCCTACAAATTCTTTTTACAAATTGTAAAAAAATACTTTGTTCATGCAGATTAACAATATTTCAGCCATTGTTATAAATCATATGGGAATGACCAATTGAACCATTGGATTCGATTAATTTTTTTGAGGCCTCTAGGAGGTGATCAGAAATCACGGTGGTTAAAGCAATCAACAAGCAATTTATTGGAAGCCAAACTTAGTGTTTTTTTAATCTATTGTAAAGGTAATTGTCATACGCTATTATTTTTTCTTGCTATTAATATTATTTTATAATCTAAACATTTAATATAACTACCTACATCTTATCTTGTTTAGTGCGGTCTTCCACACATATGTAAATCTAGGTTTCGAGAGATGCAACAGAAAATAGTTATTCCATACATTGTGGTATCAAATATAGATTTGATTAAAATACATAATGTGAAGAAGTCGTAACTTTTTATAAATTTCCGTTGAACCTGAATTCTTTGCTAAGCAAGTTTATATGGATTAAATGTTACCTAAATCTTATACCAGATTATTTATGAACCGATTATTGTATTAAACCGAATTCCATTCCTACTTAAACCATTTGGTTTTAGGTGGTTATTTATTTTACTAAAATATAGTTTAATTCAAATGACATATTTGTTTATACCTTTACAGAAATAATGTGTCTATGTTGTGAGTTAAACGATTCCTTAGGGATTAGTCCCTTCATTTATGAAACATTTGAGAAGCCATAAACAAAACACAAAATAACTTTGATTGATCCATTTTAGGTGTGGTAAGTTAAGGATGTTTTGTCTTACGGTGCTATACAAACCCAACATCTGCATATGTGGAAATCCAATAGACATTGCTTTTTTTCTTAAAATTTATTTTTATGTGTAAATAAATAGAAAATACAATTAGTAATAGGAAAAAATAAATAAATGTAAAACAATATTTTTTTAATTTTAATTAATATTCTTACCTTGGATGGGTTCATGTTTTTCAGGTTTGTTTTGGGAGGAAAATAGTTACTCATATCTCTCATGTACGAGATCTAGATTTTTTATATTCATCATAAATGTTTCAATATCTAATAAGTATTTTACTTTAAATATTAAAGGAAAAATTATATTTGAATTAGATATTATCTTTTATATGATATCAATGGACAATGATAATGATGATGATGAGAATAATAATATTTTATTTTTATGATAATGCTAATGATGATGACAATGATCAACGATGGTGGTGATGATAGTGATAATGATAAATGATGAAGCGATGGTGATGAAGATAATGATGATTACAATGATCGGCGATGGTGAAGATGTTAATGATGGTTACAATGATCCATGATGGTGGTGATGATAATGATGACAACAATGATCAATGATGGTGATGATTATAATAATAATGACAATGATTATGATGATGATGAGGATGAAAATAATGGTAAAAAATGATGGGGATGAGAATGATGATGATGATGATGAAAATGACAATGATCGATGATTATGAATACAAAAATTAAGGTGATAATGATGATGACAATGATCAATGATGGTGGTGATGATAATTATGACGAAAACGATCAAAGATAGTGGTGGTGATAATGATGACAATAATGATCAATGATAATGGTGATGATAATGACAATGACAATCTTTAATGATGGTGGTGATGATGATGATGAAAATAATGATCATTGATAGTGATGATGATACGCATTGACGACAAAAATGATCAACGATGGTGGTGATAATAATGATGATGAAAATGATTATGAAGAAACCGATGATGATGTTGGTAATGATGATGAGGACGATGAAAATAACGGTAAAAAAATTGATGGGGATCAAAATGATGATGATGAAAATTTGATGGAGATGATGATGATAAGAATAATAATATATTATTATGATGATAATAATAACAATGATGAAAATGATCAATGATGGTGGTGACATTAATGATGATGACAATGATCCACGATGGTGGTGATGATAATGATGACAAAAATGATCAACGATGGTGGTGATGATAATGACGATGACAATGATCAACGATGGTGATGATGATAATGATGATGAAAATTATCAATGATTGTGATGATGACAATGATTATAAACATAATGGTGATGATGATAATGATGATTTGGATGTTGATGATGAAAATAATAGTAAAACCTTGATGGGGATGAGAATGATGATGCCGTAGAATGATGAGCGATGATGATGATTGATGATAATGAAGATAATATCATGATCATAATGATGATGATAATAACGACAATAATGTTCAATGATTTTGGTGATGATAATGATGACGAAAATGATCAACAATTGTGGTGATGATAATGACGACGATAGTGATTTAAGATGGTGGTGATGATAATGACGGTTGATGACAATGATCAACAATACTTGTGAGGATATTACCATTATTGTTAACAAAATTCTAATGTTGATATGGTAAGAATAATAATTTTGATAATTATAATACAAACATTGATATTAATAACTATAATAGTAATTAATAATGAATTTTAAATTTTTATAAATTCTAATAACAATATCAATATTGAAGTAGAAGACGATGGTGATGATAATGACGTTGAAAATGATTGAAGATGGTGGTGGTGATGATGACGACAATAACAATCAATTATGGTGGTGGCGATCATGATGATAAAAATGATTGATGATGGTGGCGATGTTAATGATGATGAAAATGGTTCATAATGGTGGTGATGTAAATAATGATGACAATGATCCACGATGGTGGTTATGATAATGACGATGACAATAAAGCGGCGATGGTGATCATGATAACGATGACGGTAATGATCAATGATGATGGCAATGCTTACTTAAGACAACAATGATGAGGATGAGGATGACAATGAGGATGATGATGATAATGATGATGATGATGATGATGATGATGATGATGAAGACGATGAAAATAATGGTATAATAATTGATGGGGCATGAGAATGATGATGATGATAATTTGATGGAGATGATAATGACAATGATGAAGGTTGATGATTATGAAGACAAAAATGATGATGTTAATGACGATGAAAATGATAAATGATGGTGGTAATGATAATGACGGCAACAATGATCAATGATGGTGGTGATGATCATGATGAGAAAAAATGATTGATGATGGTGGTGATGTTAATGATGATAAAATGGTCCATTATGGTGGTGATGTAAATGATGATGACAATGATCCATGATGGTGGTTATGATAATGACAATGACAATAAACCGGCGATGGTGATGATGATAATGATGATGATAATGATCAATGATGGTGGTGATGATAATGATGATGGAAATGCTTACGAAGACAACAATGATGAGGACGAGGATGAGGATGAGGATGAGGATGAGGATGAGGATGAGGATGAGGATGATGATGATGATGATGATGATGATGATGACAATGAAAATAATGGTATAATAAATGATGGGGGATGAGAATGACAACAATGATCAACGATGGTGGTGATGATAATGATGACTATAATGAGCTACGATGGTGGTGATGATAACGATAATGATAATGATAATAATCGATGATGGTGGTGATGATGATGATAATGACAATGATTGACAAATGTGGTGATGATCATGATGAAAAAAATGATCAATGATGGCGGTGATGATAATGATGATGACAATGATCACATAGACAACGAAGATGATTATGATGATGATGATGGTTATGATGATGATAGTGGCGATGATGATGATGAGGAGGAGGAGGAGGATAATATGATGGGGATGAGAATGATGATGTTAATGATGACGATTTGATGGAGATGATGATGATATTGATCATGATGAGGATAATAATATATTATTATTATTAAATTCTAATAATAATATAATATTAGTAATAATATTTATATTGTTGATAATGATGATGATGATGACAATGATCATGGTGGTGGTGATGGTGATGACAATGATGATGATGATGACGATGACGATGATGATGACGATGACAATGATGATGATGATGAAAATGACGATGACGATGACGATGATGATGATGATGACGATGAAGATGATGATGACGATGATGACGGATTTATGAAGATGACGATGACGATGATGATGATGATGATGATGATGACAATGATGGTGATGATGAAACAAAATGAGGATAAGGAAGATTACATTGATGCTAATGATGATGAATTATGATTTTGAAGAAAATAATGATGATGATAATGATGATTATAATGATCGATGATGGTGGTCATGATAATGACGATGACAATAATCAACAATGGTGCTGATGATATTAACAATGAAAATGATCGACATCCCTCATGATGATAATAATGACGATAATGATCAACGATGATGGTGATGATCATGACGGACGATAATGATCAATTATGGCGGTGATGATAATGATTATGAAGATAATGATGATGATTATGAGGATGATGAAAATAATGGTAAAAACATTGATGGGGATGAGAATGATGATTTTGATGATGATTATTTGATGGAGATGATGAGAATGATGAGGATGAAAATAAGAATATATTATTATCATGATTAAAATGATCAATGCTAGTGGTGATGATAATGACGATGACAATTATCGATGATGGTGGTGATGTTAATAAGGATGATGACAATGATCCATGATGGTGGTGATGATAATAATGATGACAATGATCAACGATGGTGGTGATGATAATGATGAAAATAATGATCAATGATAGTGGTGATGATAATGATGATAACAATTATTATGAATATAATGATGATGATGATGTTAATGATTAACGTAATGGTCGAAAATGTTATGGGGATAAGAATGATGATGTTGTTGATGATGATTTGATGGAGATGATGATGAGGATGGTGATGAAAATGACGATTATGAAGAAAACACTCGATGATGAAAAGGATGATGAAAATGATCAACAATGGTGGTGATGATAATGATGAAGATAATGATCAATGATGGTGTTGATGATAATGATGGTGAAAATGATTGATGATGGTGGTGATGATAATGATCCATGATAGTGGTGATGATGATGATGAGGAAAATGATCAACGATGGTATTGATGATGATGATGATGATCATTTTCAAGGATGGTGGTGATGGTCATGAAGACAAAAATGATTATAAACACAACGGTGATGATGGTGATGATGATGATGGGGAACATGAAAATAACAGTAAAAACATTGATGGGGATGAGAATTATAATTTTGATGATGAGGATTAGACAGAGAGGATGAAGAAAATAAAAATATATTATTACGATGATAATGATAATGATGATGATAATGATAAATGATGGTGGTGATGATAATGATGATGACAATGATCAATGATGGTGGTGATCATAATGACGATGATAATGATCGATGACGGTGGTGATGTTAATGACGATGACAATGATCCGTGATAGTCGTGATGATAATGATGATGACAATGATCAATTATGGTGGCAATAATAATGATGACGAAAATGATCATGATTATGAACATTTTATGTTGATGAGAATGATGATGATGATTAGATGGAGATGATGATGACAATGATGATGATTATGACAATGATAATGATTGATGATTATGAAGACAACAATTATGATGATAATGATGATGACAATGATAAACGATGGTGGTGATGATAATGATGATGAAAATGACCGTCGATGGTGGTGATGATGATCATGATGACAATGATAGATGATGGTGGTGGTGGTGGTGATGATCTTGACAATGAAAATGATCGAGGACGGTGGTGATTTTAATGATGATGACAATGATCCATAATGGTAGTGATCTTAATGATGATGAAAATGATCCATGATTGTGGCAATTATAATGACGAAGATAATGATCAATGACGGTGGTGATGATAATGATGATGACAAAGTGATAAAAAATGGTGCGATGATATTGATGATGACAATGATTATGAACACAACAATGAGGATGATGATGATGATGATGACAAGGAAAATTAAAATAATGGTAAAAAAAATTATTGGGATAAGAATAATGATGTTGATGATGACCATTTGATGGATTTGATGATGAAAATTATGATGATGATGACAATGACGATGATTGATTATTATGAAAACCATGATGATGATAATGATCACGAAAATGATAAACAATCGTGGTTATGATAATGATGAAAACAATGATCAACGCATGAAGTGGTAATGATTATGAAAGTGATAATTATTGACGATGATGGTGGTGATAATGATGATGACAATTATTGATGATATTAGTGATGATGATGATGAAAACAATGATATACAATAGTGGTGATGATCATGGCGATTTGATGACAATGATCAATGATGGTGGTTATGATAATGATGATGATAATGATTATGAATACAAATATGATGATGATGATAATGATGATGATGATGATGATGATGATGATGATGATGATGATGTTGGCATAGTTGGTTCGGTCCCATGAGCTTTTGTTTACAAACTATAGCCTCTGGCAGCCTCTACATCGACTTAGAATGCACTATTTTGTGCCTTTGCAAACAATAGGGCATCAAGAGAACCGAATGAAGATAGAGAGAAATGTAAGATGCTTTCTTAGAGGGCTTCTATGTGAAGGTCTCAGATCTCATGACACATCTCTAGGTTCCACAGAGTCTTAGAAATCACCCGTCGAAGATATAGTGTGTTTTGGTCTAATGTCTCTTAAGTGACTACGCTGGATGAGGTAACAAAGCACGGGGAACATAGGGAACCAAAAAAAATCCTACAATAGCATTCACCTAGCCACCATTACATGTTGGTGTAGTTTGTTTGGTCCCACGAGCTTCCGTTTACAAACTTCGGCCTCTAGTGACCTATATCGACCGAGACTGCACTATTTTGTGTGTTACCAAACAATAGGACAGCGAGAGAACCAAATGGAAATGGAGAAAACCATGATAGGATTTCATAGAGGGCCCTGACATAGAGGTATCAGATCTAACAAGACATCTCTAGGTGCCACGGAGTCTAATAAATCACCCATCGAAGATATGGGGTGTTTTGGCCTCGTGGCTTTTAAAGGACTACGACGGAGGAATTAGCCCGAAAACACAGGGAGTGTAGGGAACCAAAAAAAAAACATCCACTAGCATTCACCATTCCACCCTGACATGTTGGCATAGTTGGTTTGGCACCATGAGCTTATGTTTGTAATTTTTTCAATTTTTAAATATAATTGAATTTTAATTATTAACATGCCTATTGTCTCCGTTAATATCACAAAAGGTGATATTACTAGTATTTAAAGTGGAAATTTTTAATCACCCTTCCATAACAAGTTAAAATACGTTTGAAGGGTATTGATTTTAATTCCAATTTGATCCCTTAATATGTTTTAATAATGGCAGTACATTGACCTTCCACTCATTGGTTCACTTTCCATATCCGGTAAATATATAGCTCCTCACGCACTACCACTTGTATATATTCAAATATTTGGTGTGGAGTAATTCATTCTTCTATGCATTTGCATCATTGGTATCAGAGCTCCTTGGTATTAGAGTGTTTTGGAAATTTTAAAAACATTTTCTTTGCTTCATCTTTTCCTCTTAATAGAAACCATTCGACATCTACAAAAGTTGTGTACCTACAAAAGTCGTGAGGAAATCATTTGCCATCTTTTAGACATGTGATCCCGGTATCAAATAATATTCTATTTGCATGGAAATTATTTATATTTATTCTTACAAAGTGGAAAAATGAGACACTATACCTATGAAAATGTAGTTTTTCATATGTGTTTTGACAACATGGAGAAAGTGAAGCCGAGATCGATTGTCTTACCCGTGTATGAGAAAACCTAGACCTATGAGATTGAACCAGCATTTGTTTTCATGGAGCAGCCTAGACCAAAGCACAAAGCATTTAATTTCTGATTTTTTCTTGATCTTGAAGAGAAAACAATGTGGAGAAATGTGGAAGAAAGATATAAGTGCCTAAAATATGCTCCAAAGTGGCTAATGAAGAGCCTCCACAATGGAAAATGGCCCAAATTCAATGTAAGACCAAGCAAAGGATGTGAGCAGCAACAATCAAGAGAAGCATGGAAACCCGGTGACATGAATGTCAAGTGTGAGTATCAGTAAACATTTTATGACAACCAAAATTTATAGTAACGCAAAACAACCAGATCAATAAGGTAAAGTTTATGATCTTGCACAACAATCAATGTATGTCAATTATGCATGAATGTCATGCTAGCAGCATTATAAGAAAATAGGAAGACATGCATCATTTTAGATACCAAAGATAAGCCCCAAAGAGCATTGGTTTCTACTTTGTGTTCTTTGAGAGCCTCCACAATATCGACAACTTACAATTTGAGGACATAGTGTGTTAAGGACTACTTGACTGGATCTTATTCAATGTGTGGTACTAGGTAGAGAATATTCATGGCAAGCTTGAAAAATACTTGTAGATGATGAATGTGAAATAAAACACCCACTAGAGAATTTTTATCTCACTACATGAGCATACCGAGATGACTTTCATTATCTTCTTCATCCCTAAGTAATTAAATTTTTGAATACAATAATTAAATTGCATTTTTTCACATTATGTATAACTCCAAATTGTTGTTATCTAATGCTCTATTGGTCAAAGGACAAAACTATGTTGTTTGGAAAATGAATATGCACACGATTGTCATATTTTAAAATCTATGGGACACCGTCACTCGTATGGTGATGAGTCCAAATAGTATTGATGAAAGGATGAATTATGAAAAATATGATGCAAAAGTGTTGATGTTGATCACTCTCAAAATTTTCAATGAGATTCAAACACATGTACGGGATGCGACATCATCAAAAGCAACCTGCGATGCTCTCTCCACCATCCAAAACACCAAGAACTAGATGAAAATACTCCACTCTAAACCAATCTTCATACACTTAGTATGAAATATGGAATGAAAGTGGAGGAATTTTTACATCGTGTGGAAGAACCATGAGCATATCTATTAGCACTGATGAGAAGGTGAAGATAACACTATTGATCTTGATCACTTTGAGAGATCTTCCTTCCTAGTTTTGCATATTTTCACTATTTATCTCGATCAATATAGATATCCTTATGGGTTCTCTTATACTCATTTCTTAACCTATCCTCTCATTTTACCTTTTTTTTTACAAGTTGTGGAAGAATTCAAGAGGATGAAGCAATGGAAAGAAGCACAAACTCTAGGATGAATACTCACAAGAAGAGTAGATAGTTTTAACATCCCTCTCCTAGGGGTTGTTTATCTTCTAAATGACATTTTACTTATTGTTTGCATCTCATTTGTAAAGGATTAATGGATTATCTTATACTCTTTTCTTAACCTATCCTCTCATTTTGTGATTCCCATTAAAAAAACACACTTGAGACCCAAGAATAAACCTAGGATTAGTTAGGAAAATTATGCAATATTTTTTATTAGAAGTGACCACAACCAAAGTTGTAATACAATAGTTGTCACTAAAAATTTCCAGAACATTTTAATCTACTAGAACATAATTTTCTTTTATTAGCAATTATCAGAGGTCACAAGGTCAAAATTTTAGGGTTAGAAGTTTCAGTTAGGTTCAAAGGGTAAATTATCACCATACCCACTCTCTAACAGGCTCAGAGTTTCAACTTGATTTTTCTCACACTTAACACATTCAAAATTTTCCTAAATTATTCCCATTGGATAGGAAATTTTCTCACATTTTCGATGATATAAATAAGTCCTCCTAACTCCTTGTAGAACTCCAGATATGGACCGGCGGACTTTAGGGGTCAAATTTTCCCAAAAGGGACACGTGTCGAGTGGGGAAGGAAGCCCATTTGCCATGTTGGACGGGTCGAGGGGCGTGTTGGAACATTTTCTCTATGCGGGTGTAAAGCCAAAATTTCTCCTATGCCTCCACGGGTCCTCCGAGGACACGTGTCGGGATCTAAGGCAGGGGCGCAAAAAGGATGAGGGAAGGGCAGGATGATGGAGGTGTTTAAGACATTTCACCCAAGGGAGGAAAATTTCCAATTAGTTCCTGTGTGCCCGCGGGTCCGCCAGGGACACGTGGCACTCTACAAATCAATGCACAGAGAAGGGAGAGGGACAGGCATAGTGGCGGGGTCAGGGTTGTGAAATTTTCCAAAGGAAGGAGAGGGGGATAAATGCCACACACGGTTCCTCCCGCCTCCGGAAGGGTCACCCCAAGGTGAGGCTGGGAGTGCTGGGCCATACTGAGGTTTTCAACAAATTTTTCAAAAACAATAAAAAAAAAAAAATTTGAAAGGGAAAAAGGTCATGATTTTTCTATCCCCTTAACTATCACCCCATGTTGCCACGTGGTAAGACTGATGGATGCGGGTTTGTGGGACAACAGGGGAAATTGATAAAACTTTCCAATTTTTTTAAAAGACCCCAAAGATAGACATAATGTCGCGCCTGCCTGTCGCTGCCCGTAGGACATGTGGTAGCCTCCGATTGGTCAGGGCGCGGAAGAAATTATAAATATTTTCCACAAGAATTTTTCAAAAAAATTTAAGGATATTTACGGTGATTTTCGGCCACAGGCCAGCCGGTGAAAATTTTCCCAAATTTTCACCGCCAGGCGAAGAAAAACTTCGTGAGGGCCATAACTTTTGCTAGAAAGCTCAGTTTTGGGAAAATGAGGACTTTCTGAAAATATCTCAATGCCCTATTTGCACAAGAATCATAAATTTTACATTTTGATAAATTTTAAGTTGTCAATTTCATGAAAATGATCTGTAGGATTTTAAATAGCAAACCGGTAATTTATAACTTGTAAATTTTATTCAATTTGGTCTCCTCCTTCACTCAACATGTCAAAAGACATGGAGGATTATTCTAGGAAGAATTTAAAAGGTTTTAGGAAGGTAAATTTTCTCAATTGATTTCAATTTGAATTTCTCCAACCATTGATAGAAAAACGATTTGTGAAGAGTTTTGGCCCAAATTCGCAATGTTCTAAATTGTTTTATTAAGTGTTCTTTTTCAATTTGAGTTCCTTGATAATACAACATGCTAAATTTTAACATTTCCAAGTTGATTATAATGTGCAGGTCCGAACTATGCATTTTAATTAAATTTATTTGCCAGTTTTAAAAATTTACAAAGAGATCAAATTAAAAGAGGTCCATCTAACTTTTCATCATGCAAGTATGGCATTTCATTTCCAATCTAATCTAATACATTCAATTTTTTTAAACAAACCATTCTAAATCAAAATGCAAATACTGAATTCCATTTTACACATTTCCAAAGATACAAAATACAGCATTATTTCCACGTACATTCTTTCTTTTTCCATTTTCTAAACAAGAATTTTAATCAAAAATGATATTCCAGCACAACAATGTAATGAGGGAAAAGTCTTGGAATGCTTTATTAATTCCAACTATACAACTTTACATCTTTCCATGTTTGAATGCAAATAACACATTTCTATTTCTTTCTTTCCAATAAATAGAACATAGTATAAATATCCTTCACATTCGAATGTACAACTTTCACAATCAGTTTCAACATCTTTACTTCACAAATATAAATTACAATTTCATCCACTTGAAGTGGGAAGGGTTACAAATGAAGTATATTTCATAGGGGGGATGGCAAAGCTATTTTCTTCTTCTCGAATAGTAACATGCAAGTTTTCTTTTTCTTCCAAATTAATTGGAACAAAATTGGGGGAAAGGAAACGTTCTCCACTCCAACCAAGACATCCAATGAAAGGAGAAGGAATCCTTTATCATTGGCCCCGTGTCCCAACTACAATGCAATAAGAAATGTATATCAAGCCATGGCAATAATAGGCTTCCACAACACACAACATTGTATCAACATGCACATTTTAATTCAAAAACAAAGTTCAATATAAGACAATAGTTTACAACTACATTGAAAACATTCAAACAGAACACATGCTTCATCATGCAAGCCAAAGGAGAAAGGTCTATGGGGAAAGCTATTTATACCTCCCAATGGGAATTGGGTTTCCACCTGTAACATACTTACAAACAAAATTCTCCATACATTTTCTTACGCCCCCACAATCCCTCCTTATTCCCCCATAAATTTCCTTATGCCCCCAAAAAGTAAGAAATGTAAGCTATTTCTTTTGAATGGTGGATCCCAAACCCAAACTCCTCCACAATAAAACCGATGCCACCTGGCATTCCCTTATGGCCCCCACATGGATTCCCCATAGCCATATCCTACACCATTCCTATAGAATCTACCTAACCTTTAAACAAATACACAAAACATACCATTCACACATACACAAAAAGAAATAACAACATAAAAGAAGAGCTAAGCTCCTACCTCTCCATGGTAGAGTTTGTTCCCACACAACAAGCTTTCAATGTCAAAAAACAAAGTACCAAAATCAGCTACCAACAAGAATGCAAATTTCTCCAATCTCCTTCCAAAAGCAAGAGCTCCAAGCACAAGAAAATTCACCCCCAAGGAAGCATGCAAAATGTTTCAACAACCCAAAACAAGGCAAGAAAATTCAAATTTAAGGAAGAGGGAAGAGAAGAGGATGAGGTGGATCCATGTAGGATGCCACATCACACATCCTCAACTCCAACACAAAAGTCAAATTTCATTCTCCCAAGTACAATAAAGAGGTGGGTGAAAATATGACAATTTACTTACACACTCCAAAAAGCCCACACCCCAAAGGACTGAATTAAATAAAATGTAAGACGAGTACAATTAAAACATGTAACTTGATTAATAAAAATACATTATAAAAGTCTAAAATCAACCCTCCAACAATAGGTATGGTTGGTAAATAAAATTAAGAGGTAGAGGACAAGTTGTACTTGTCCCACAAGCATCAAAAATAGTCTCCAAGGACAAATTCGAATTTCCAAGGAGGTGGAGTGTTTCATACTCCAAAATCGACTTACTCAACTCTTACACAAATTTGCACATCACTTACATATTTAATAAAATAAGCCAACAAATTCTATAATTACTTTCTCATATCCCAATTTGATTTATTTAACTTTTAACCATATGTTTTCTCACATTAATCTACCACAATTTAATTAATTAAAATAAAGGGACACATCACTAATAAAACACATACAATAAAACAAGGAACCACATGAACAAATACACAAAACCCATGGTCACATTTAAAGGTGATTCCCCCCATGGGAATCCCTAACAAAAATCAAACACAAACACAAACACAATAAAACAAGTTGCCATTGTGACCTTGTTGAATTCATCTAGAATTCCAATGTGGTTGGTTTCCAATCCCCGATGTTTTTTTGTGATAGTTTAACTCATGCAAAACACAAGTACCTCCTTTGGCCTCATGGCCGTATCGAACATCCAACATGATATAAATAAAATCACAAAATCATCTATACATATGAATCAAAACAACATCAAGACAATTAACAATATCACTTACAATTTATATCAACAACTATATCATCATCATATAATGTCCATTTTCTAGGTCTACTCACAATGTCCAAAAATCACATGTTCGAACAACATTCATAATATATCGATGTCAAATAGTATATCATCATCCACATATGAAGTGTCTCTAATAATCATCATGCATCATAACCAAATCAAGATCAACAATAATCCATGGTCCCACATCTAACATCATACTAAATCAAAGCATAATAATGTCCATAATTGAATCAACAATATCAAGATCGGTATCAAAAAGGTGTCAAAGGGAAGTGGGCACAACACATTTTCTCTTGATTTTTGTAGGTTGAGGAAGAAGTCAAGAGGATGAAGCCATGGAAGGAAGCTCAAACTCTAGGATGAATACTCACAAGAAGAGTAGATAGTTTTAGCATCCCTCTCATAGGGGTTGTTTATCTTCTAAATGACATTTTACTTATTGTTTGCATCTCATTTGTAAAGGATTACCCAAATTGCGTTGTGGGTATTTTTCCCAATTCATTTTTATTTATTTTTGATATATTAGTTATAAATATACATATATGAACATTATATATTTATCATTTGAATGTGTGTGTGTATATATATATATGTATGTATGTATGTGTGTGTGTGTGTAATATATTTCACTATAAAAATTTGGTACACAAACACACACAAAATGAGTGTCATAACCGAAACACAGGTTTCCCAAAGTACAGTAATGGGCCGACTGTAATTATGTATTTGCCGCATATATTAATAAGGGTGGTTTGAAATATTAACCGGGTTTTAAAAAAATACCAAGGGGATTAAAGTGTTTGGGGTTTAATAATATGGGGGTTTTCCACATCCACTGCACCCCATATATGACTATATATATGGTGTGGGGTTGGGGGTGGTATGACCCTCCTTTTATTAAAAATGCCACTCTGACCATAGTTTTTTTTAATCTTTACAACTTTAAACTGTTTTTTTATTTGCTAAAGTTTGTTTTCAAACAAAAATGCGGCCATTCAAAAATGTTCTGTTTAAAATCTTTAGAGCTTTAATATTAATCTATTATATTAATATTTATAGGTACGCTATGTGTGTCTATATCTAGTAATAAACAATAATGCTTATATTTAACTATTATAAATCAAAATATAATAGTAATATATATTATTAATATATAAATTTTAGTATATATTAATAATATATCTTATGTATTTTAGTATTGTATAAGAAAGTATATAAATCTCTTTTTTTAATTTTTTTAATTTAACGGAGGAAATAGGAAATTGTAAATTGATGTCAACATAACTCTTTTTTTGTAAGCATAAATTTATATGCATGTAACTAAAAATGGTAATGTACACTTGCCTACAAGAATTTTAAACAAATTATTTCTTTCACATTCATTTATGTCACAATCTAAAGGTAAACTTATTTGTGATTTTTTTCATTTACTTGGAACAAGTCTCTATTGAAATGAAGGGAAAACTAGATCGTAAAACTTATTCTATCAACTCCTTCTTATACATTTAGTTGGATAAGAGAAAATAACCCATACTTAAATGAAATTTATTTAGCTATTAAAAAAAAAAAAAAGGAATGTCAATAATGCAAATGATCAACATTTATTTCCCATCCAAGAGCACTAGCCTTTAAAAAAATAGATTTGCAATGCAACTTCTAAACAAAAATTTAGATTTGAGAGAACTTAATTTCCATTACAAGATCATTAGAAAGTTATAAATTAATGTGAATAATGCAAGTCATAATAAGACCATTTACAAAAATTAACCATTAAAATATAAGGTTACATCCAATGTGTTGGTACCCAAATTGATTCTCTCGAGAAGATGAACAAGTATCACGGAGTTCGGTAGGAAGCTTAGAGACAAGAAACGCATGTAGTATGTTGTTTGGTAGCGGGGATGAAATGCAAACTTGTTCTTTGTCACTCGTGATTTGGAGAAATGGGTAGCATGCTCAAGAGGATTTGACCTATCCTCACTACTTTATGGTTGTGCCTTTCAACCAGGTGAGAGGACCCTTTTTTGCACTGTACGTACCCAAAATTGTAGGTACATCACTGCTGAAACAGTGTAACAAGTGCCCCGATGATGATACAGTTTCCTCTCGCAAGGTGTTCGGGATCCGGAAAAGCCCTTGGAGTATGTGTTAACATCCCGCATGCCCCGCTTAGCCCCGCGCCCTTTGTTTTCCCCTTTTCCCTCTTTCCTTGGCCTCTTGACCTTCAATGATGAAACCGCCGCCACCGAAGGGCGGCGGTCCCGTGTCACCCGCTGCACGGGCCGGTCTGTGTGTTTTCAGAACGCTCTTTTGACGCGACCCGCGTGAAATATCACGATTTACCAGCTTTTCCTTGCCGACTTGAGCATGCATTTATGTTTTTGGTCCCCTAGAATAGTGTTTTTCCTTTGTTTATTGTTTAGGAGTTCAATTTGGTTTTGGTTTTTGAGTGTTGGAATTCCTATAAATGCATGGTTTGTGCACATGCAAATGGTGAAGAATTTGGTCTGGAGTTTTTGGCCACCATTTTTTTGTTAGAGTCTTCTGATTTTCAGTGTTTTGGTCTGTTAGCTTGCTTAGGATTGATAGCATAGTTTATTTCATACTTGGTTAGTATTGTTCAGTTGTTGGTAAGCCACAGACCCATCTTGTGCAGGCAGTGTTGTTGTTCCATCCAATCCAGTTAGAAGCTTTCCTCTGATTCCTCTTTGTTGTAGATTTGTTTTCATCGTGACTTAGAGTTCTTAGTTCAATTCATTATATACCTGGTTAGCTTTATTCAGCTGTTGGTAAGCCACATATCCAACTTGTGCAAGCAGTGTCTTTATTTTGGAACAGAATAGCTTAGGAAGCCATTAAAGTTGTAGGTTTTGCTCTTCGTATAGGATAATTTACAGTGTTCGGCTTAGCTTCATGTTGCATGACTGCATGTAAAATCCCGCTAGGAATCACATAAGCCAAGCTCTGTACTCTTGCGCTATCCCTCTCCTACTCGCATTCTCGGTCTGCATTCTGAGCTGTCCTTGCCCCAAAATCTACTCCTATCGGTGCTTAGCATTCAACGCTTTTACGGATCCATGTGAACACGAAATAATGAGAAGATCATACCGAGGGGACGAGATCACATGCACCATCGGATTCGCCAGCGTTCTGCCGGAGTCCGGGTTTTAAATTTCAAAGTTCTAGTCAAAATCATATCAAATAGAGTAGTTAATCGCTTTATTTCATTTCATTCTATTCTCGATATTGCAGGAAGTGTGGGGATTGATAGTTTCGAGAAACTATGATTCATTCCTCACTTCGAGGTAGGATCGAGAATCTGCCGAGTAGATTAGACAGGCTATTTTATTTATTTAGAATAATTCTACAAACCGCACGGAGTAAATAACTACACTCGGTTATCTTGTCTGTTTTAAATTATTGTTTAGTTATTATTCCTAGATACGCTTAAATAGTTTGCTTTCCTTAAAATTGTTAGAATATTTCTTAGAAGAATAAAAGTTATATGAAGTTAGATTTATTTCATGTAGTTAAAATTTGTTTCATTACAGTTAGTTTTGCATTTTGTTTCAGTATGACAATCACGGGACCTCAAGAGCCCGTGGAATATATATTGGAGCCAATCGTGCCTCAACCAAACCTCGTCACAGTGATAGTTTACATAGACCAAAATCTCGGGATATAAGTATTCCAAACAACCACGATTTACAACCGATCGGTTCACAGTTAAGAGGATTAAATATAGAAGACAACCAAGCACATGCATTTTGGTCAAGTCACCAAACTACATTACCCTAGAAAACATCAGATTTTGTAGAAGGGCTCGAAGAGAAAAAACATTCGGGTGTGATCCTTTAGTTCCCATGACTAGACGCTGGACACACCCTCGTAGATATAGATACCAACTTAAGAATCCAGGTTGTGAGAACACTTGTAAGGTATTCGAGAAGATTGCATAAGCTGTTGGTTCTAAACATAGAAGGTTTGAAAAGGCGTATGATTACTTGGATACTAGGGATTAGAACTTGATCTCGCGTATGACCATAACAGGACCGCAACAACCAAGAATCTATGGTTCGATCCACAGATCTCACACTCCCTAACGAGTCCACATGTCAATCTGATATAGACGCTAACCTATGTACCTTGGTATTCGAGTCCACTCCACTTCCACCTCTCATCGTCGAACAATCTGTCCTTACTAGATATAGCGGATAACGAAGCTAGGGAATTCTGGACTAGGCGAGAAAATTGTCCGTAGAGTCAATTATATTCATCATCCACCATATGACCTTATCAAGAGATATACACGAAACAATCCCGGTCATTTTCCACATATTCCACAACCCATAGATCGAATCACACCACGAGCTCGATATTGATTGGAGCCTTCGAGTAGTCATCCTCGCCTGATCGATCTATCACACCACCAGTTAGAAGGTCCTTCTTTGCCTTAGATTCACAAATTCCACTAGTGCATGTCGAAGACATTAGACCGCCTAACTATTTTTCTGCGCATTTTCTACCCCTATCGGCTGTCTCAAGCACGACCTCGGGGAGGTCGGGTACGCGGAAGAGTTACTTGTTGATTCTCACGCGCCTGTCACTTTTCCGCGTATAAAATTGGTGAACCCGACGTGAAACAAACAATTATTTCACCTTCTCTTTGAGAAGTTTCAAATCTTCTCTAAATCACCTTCGCTCCTTCCCATTATTCTGCGGGTATTCATATACCCCCCGAATATGTCGGGATTTGATGCATACGGCAGACCCCTCTTGGGTCTTGAGGCATACTACGCCCAACAGAATAGGCAATCATCACCCTCGCTCTCAGTATGGGGCGACAACTATTCAACTAATCAGTTGTCAACACAAACCCCAAGAATCAGATATAGTTCGTCTCTTCAAACCGAGGAGTTAGATCAACTCCCTCGAACCCAACAAGCAGAGCCTTCAGGTTCGAACAATATGACGTTTACCAGAGAATCTGGTTCGTCTCCTCAAATACTACTCAGACCACATATTAGTAGACAATCGGATCCATACCTGGTCTTAGACGATGGACAATCAATACCTTATCCTAGGAGTGAACAACGCTCCCGGGGTATGTACCCACCTATAGGAGGTTTACAAGTACAACCCGAGATCTCTTTTCAAGAAAATACCTCTACAGGAAATATTCTTGGAGAAACTTGGCAAGATAGCAATCAGTTCATGACAGGATATCACATGCCTATACAACACCAGGGTATACAACAAACGCCGCTTAGGCAAAGTACCGTGACTTCACCAAATGAAGTCATTTCAACGTTAGTAGAAAGAGTGAGAGGGTTAGAACTTGCTCAAGCAAATCAAAATTCTCCGTTCATGCAAACGGGAAGTTCCAATCCTCCATACCACTCTGGCCAAGTAGATCTCCTCACAGGAGTAGGCACGTTAGGCATGCCTCCTCAATTTCCTCAACAAACGCCAACAAGGCCCACCATCTCTAACACTATTCCTCCCGGTCTAGTGTCGAACAATCCATTCCTCGACAATACCCCGTCCTATTTAAACATGTACTCTAAATCACCACAAGGAGATATGTTCTCCTCTCGGCATGTTTTCTCAAACGCAAGGACCTCCCTATGCCCCTACCAATGCATACGCTGCACCGTATCAACAACCTATCCCACCACCGCTCCCTCAGCAACCACCATCAATGGTCGAAAGCTATGCGATAGGGACTTATTCAGAATATCTAAAGGAACCCTTAGACTTCACCATACGAAGCGTCATGCTTCCAAGACCTCTCCCTGATTTGCCCAAGTTCAAGGGTGAGGGAGATCCAAACGCGCATATCAAAGCTTACGCTACAGCCATACGAGAATTACTTCCTTGGGATGGGGTTGTTGCTAAAATATTTCCCAAAACCTTGGAAGGCATCACTCTTGATTGGTATTATAGAATACCTGAAGCTTCCATACATTCATTTAAACAACTCGTGTCAGAGTTCATCAAAGCCTTTGACATGAACAAACTATTGAGAACAAGAATCAGGGAATTCTTGCATATCAAACAAGAACACAATGAATCTGTCGCCCATTTCATCCAGAGGTGGCGTACGCACTCTTTATTCGTCAGCAAGTGCTCCAAACATGGATCAGATGGAACTATGTGATTTATTCCTTCATTCTCTCAGCAGAGAAGTGAAGGAAGAAGTCCAGAAGTTCCCACTAAGGACTTATGATGAAGTACTTGAGAGCGCTCTGCGAATTGATCAAGCAGCGATAGATAGTGGTCGTAAGACTTATGGAACAAACGGGAGGTTAATCACCTCCACTCAAAACACTACAACTACCACAAATGTCAATCAAGGACCCAAAATCCTTAACAAAAATCGTGGGGTAACAACGGATGGGGTAACCGACCAGCCCAAGAGGGTGAATGTTGTTAATACTCCGTCACAAACAAACAACCAACGAAACAACAACTTTACCCCAACGGTCAATACAATGGATTTTAACCATCCACAACAACAACAACAACAACAATGGCGGAATCCCATACAAGGGCCAAGCCAAAACTCATTTGGTTATCAAAACCAAAGTCAAAACCAGAAACAACAATTCCAAAACTTTAGTCCGAATAGGCAACAGTTTGATCAGAATTTTAGGCCACAATACACACCAAACCAACAAAGCGGGAATTACAACCCCAATTCTTATTGTGGTTTCCATAAAATTTGGGGTCACGACACTAGAACGTGCCGCGACTACAATAAATTTATGCAACGCTTGCCAGAAGAACAAAGATAGTTCTTCACAGACTTGTTTTTGGCAGATCCTGTCTCATCACAACCAAATATGCTCGCAGGGGTAGTTTCCCCTCAGAATGCTCCCCTCAAGATCTTTAACGATCCACTCCCAAATCATGGCAGCAATAGGCTGAATCCAACTGGAACAAACAAAGGTGTAGTGACGGGAAACAATGATCATGAAGCCTTCGACTTCATTAAATTTGTCGATTGCACCACGGGTTGGGAGCTCAACCGAGACCCAAGATAGTCGGTTTGGTAGAATTAGACGCTGAACTACCTATCGAAGCTATAACAAGAACACGAGAGTATTTCTCTCAACCGAAGCCCAAGTTATCTCGAGAGAGATGATAAGAGTCAAAGCAAATAGTTGAAAAACCCATCGGTGCCTATGATTTAATTAGTGACCTAACAAATACCTTCTCACACATTTCATTTTTGGACTTACTAAAGAACTCTCCCCTCACAGAGATGCTCTTTTAGAAGCATTAGGTCTAGGCCATCTAATTAACATCACTCCACCTCCGAAACACAAGTACATCACGTAGATTTTTATATCCACCCTCACGGGGGGCAGCCGGAAAGGATGTCGAATTCATTTTGAAATAAGTAAAATGCCCAAAGATTCGAGATCGCACGCCGAGGTGATTGACCTTACACTTACAAGTGTGGGTTTATAATAACTATGTAAACGGGCAATGGTTGATGATGGGGCAGCACTTAACATAGTCCCTTTCTCTTTCCTCCAAAAACTTGGATATGGAGAAATGAAATTGTTCCACTACACAAAATACCTTGAGAGGCTATGATAGCCTTAAAGCCACTTCGATAGGAACTATAATACTGCCGGTCACCTTAGGGCCCAAAACCATCTTCACTGAGTTTTATATTATAAATCGAGAAACTAACTATAATATGATCCTCGGCCGACCTTGGATACATCAAATGAAGGCAATCCCTTCCACGCTATTTCAAGAAGTAAGATTCTTACATATGGGAAAGGTATTTGTAGCCAAAGGCGATCCAAAACCTTTCGATTTTCACCTAGCTGATTTAAAGAAAAGACCAGGGGTGCACTCAGAATTACAACTTCCAACAAACCAACTTAATAAACCCTCTGACCCAAAGCCAGAGGAAAATTTGATACCTACGACGGATCTTGAAACTACCAGCATAGCCAAAACAATTCCAACCCCTAAAGGTAAAACTAAAGAAACAATATCATTAGGGACTACTGCGAAAATCGTTGAGTTGATAGAACAAGATTCACCAATGTTCTTACCATTTGATTCAGTAGGCATGGGATTTTCCCTAGGTGTTGGTTCCTTTCCAGCAGAGGATCTCTGTATGGTAGAAGTAGAGTGCACAAATGCAACAGATGCCCCAACATCTATACTCCTGGCTAAGTATTGGACTCTCCATTTCGATGGAGCTAAATGTCGCTATGGAGTAGGGATAGGTATAATTCTTACTTTGCCCGAGGAGAAAGTCCTCCCATTCGCTTTTAAGCTAAACTTTGAATGCACAAACAACGGTGCTGAGTACGAAGCCCTTCTTCTTGGCCTCACCTTAGCCAAAAGAATTGGTATTGATAACATCAGAGTCTTGGGAGACTCGCAATTAGTAACAAACCAAGTTTCTGAAGTATATGAAACTAAAGCCGAGCATTTACAACTCTACAAAAACGCTGTATTAGATTTAAGCAAGGCGTTTAACTTCATATCCATTGAAGCAATCCCGCGAGAGAAAAATCTTCTCGCCGATTCAATAGCAACTTCAGCATCACGTTTCACTCCAAGCAATGAGCTAGAAGACACTCACTTCACAGTATCCATTCGCGACGAACCATTGATAAAAACAATGACAAATCCTCTTTTAATCGGAAGTGAATCTACCGTCCTAGAACATGTTGAAAATGATGCGGCTACTTTGGATTATTTAAATGCCTATGCGGCATTACATCTCTCCTATCACATGCTAGATTTATCCCTGATTCCACATTCGTCTTCCTACTTTGGAAATCCCGTAATGGATCTTCCCTCACAAAGGGAACCTAGCATATACGCAATAGAAAATAGGGATGATTTAGATTTACCTCCAGCACCACCTGAGTTCGAAGAGGGTAACGCCTCTTTAATCGAAGAAACAATCGATGTCAACATTGGGACAGAAGATGAACCAAGAATATTGAAACTAGGTTCTTCGTTAACCCCAGAAGAAGTGGAAATACATACTCAGGTTCTCAAAGAACATCAGAAGGCATTTGCATTTAATTACAAGGAGATGACAGGAGTCGCACCCCACATTGCGGTGCACAACCTCGTCACTAGATTAGATGCAAAGCCAATTAAACAAAAATCAAGACCCATGAAGCCCAAAGTAGCTCTCATGGTAAAAGAGGAGGTAATAAAACTCCTTCAGGTAGGATTCATCAAGCCAGTTGACTACTCCCAATGGGTATCTAACATCGTTCCCGTTCTCAAGAAGAATGGAAAGATACGCATCTGCATAGATTTTCGAGATATCAACAAAGCTTGCCCTAAGGACGACTTCCCATTACCATCCATAGATGTTATTGTTGATGCAACAACTAGTTTTGAACTTTTGTCTCTCATGGATGGATTCTCGGGATACAATCAAATCAGAATATCCGAGCAAGATCAAGCTAAAACCATGTTTATAACTCCTTGGGGAACCTATTGCTACGCTGTTATGCCATTCGGTCTTAAGAACGCCGGTGCTACATACCAGCGGGCCATGACATACATATTTCATGATCTAATTCATAAAATCGTGGAATCTTACGTAGATGACTTATTGGCTAAGGCCAAGAAGCGCTGTGACCATCCCGAAGTACTCCGCATCATTCTTTCACGCCTAATAGAATACGGAGTTACGCTAAATCCAGAGAAATGCGTCTTTGGTGTAACAGGAGGAAAGCTCCTAGGTTACATCATATCGTCACGAGGGATCGATGTTGATCCAACCAAAATTTGGGCTGTCCTCGAAATGGTCCCACCTTCGAGTGAATCTGGAATCAGATCATTTCTCGGAAAGTTGGGTGCAATCCAGGAGATTTATCCTGGACCTAAGCTTCGCCGTTCATCCAATCAACAATTTACTCAAGAAGGACTATAGCATTGATTGGACTGAAGATTGCAATGAAGCTTTTGAAGCGCTTAAGAATTTTTCTGTTATCACCACCTACACTAATGTCACCTAAGCTAGATAGCCCATTAATTTTGTACTCATGGAGCTACCGATGTCTCGTTAGCTTGTATGTTGGCCCAAGAAGACGATAACAAGAGAGAACGTGCGATTTATTTCATTAGCCGAACATTTCTCGACTATGAAACACGCTATACACAGGTAGAATGAGAATTCCTTGCCATAGTCTTTGCTACTAAACGTCTAAGACATTACATGCTGAATCAAGAAACGAAGGTCATGGTAAAAACGGACCATTTACGGACTTTTCTCACACAAGGTTCCTTGTCCAAAAAGCTGGACGTTTTATAACCTTAATGGGAGAGTTCGAATTAACATTTGTAAATCAGAAGTCGGTAAAAGGACAAATCATCGCAGATTGGTTAGCTGATAACCCACTAGATGGAGGTGATTTAGTAGATTTAGACTTTCCAGATGAATGCGTATACTACATGAAGCACGACCGCTATCTCTGAGTGTCCTTGGTACACTGACATCATTAATTATATCATGGACCATACGTACCCGGAGGTAGTTACACCGCAACAAAGAAGGCGGTTATGCATAATCGTAGCTAAATATGTCATTATAGAGCAGGTGCTCTATCGAAAAGCATTCGATGGAATGCTCTTAAGGTGTGTTGACACAGAAGAGTCCAAGAGGATTCTCCATGAATCCCACAGCGGTATATGTGGAGGCCACTTCGGTGGCCATGCCACCACTCGAAAAATACATCGAATGGGCTATTTCTAGCCCACTCTAGAACGTGACACGATAGAGTTTACACGCAGTGTCATAAGTGCCAAGAATTCTCTCATGAGATCCACATGCCAGCACAAGCTCTGCAACCAATCGCTACTCCATGGCCCTTTTCTACATGGGGCCTAGACTTAATAGGGAAATTCTCTCCCTCATCCACAGATGCCATAATTTTATAATCACGGCCACTGAATATTTTACCAAATGGGTGGAGGCCATGCCTCTTACTACTGTACTGCCAGTTACGTAATCGCTAAGTTCATTTTAAACCAAATCATTTACAGTAAGTATCAGATCCGCAAATCATTATCTCCGATAATGGAACTTCTTTCAAAAATGAAGAATTTCGTGAACTATGTGGTAAATTTAAAATAAGCCATCATACGGCTTCTTTGTATTATCCCAAGCCAATCTGACAGATGAGGCAACAAATAAAACACCTTTGAAAGCCATTCTCCTTAAAACGGTAAAAGAAAACAAGCGAGATTGGCATTTAAAGTTATATCCGGCCTTATGGGCCCACCAAACCTCAATAAGAACACCAACGGGAGCAACTCCTTTCTCGCTAGTATTTGGGGCAGAAGCAGTTCTCCCGCTTGAGGTCGAAATACCCGATCTCCGCATTTCACTACAAAGGATTCGGATGAAGACGCTTACGAGAGAAGCGCGTCTTTCCCAACTAGAAAGCCTAGATGAAACTAGGTTAGATGTTGAAAAGTGGCATAGAGCTTATGCTGACCGAATGTGCCGGCAGTATAACAAGAAGGTTTATGAACGCGATATATACGAAGGCGATCTAGTTCTAAGACTAGACAGCCGGATCGACAAGAAGACCGGCGAAGGAAGGAAATTCCAGCCCAAATGGTTGGGCCCATACCGAGTCATGAAGGACTACGGAAATGGTGCTTATCTCTTATGTACGTTAGAAGGTGAGGAGTTTGGCGAAACAGTCAATTCCTTGCACCTCAAGCGTTTCTACGCATAAGCAGCTAACGCTACCTATATAGCTATCTACATTGCATTTTCATATAATTAGGATCATTTTGTCCATTGTTTCTTACATAAATTGTGATCAAGGAGTCTATTCTCAAAGAAATCTACTACAAACTCGTGATGTTTACGGTAAAAATTTCTAATCATATCTCTCCGGTTTCACGATATCATCAATCATCTTAGAATCTTTCATCAAATAAAATCAGACATGATGAAGTCTTAACGGTAAATCATACAAAGATCTACAAGTTTGTTCTCACTTAGATTTCTTCTTAGGATAGGTATCTTGCCTATGGTCTGTTCTAGAAGCTTCATGGTGTCACATCTATCCCATATACACATCTCTTTGGGAACAAGCATATACTGACATTTTACTCAAAAAGACAAGTCAAAAAGTGATTAAACAGAAAATTTTAATTTTACACATTTCCTTGCCCCACCAACCTTCGGTGATGAGCTTGCGTCTCTTACTAGTGACGTAGGGTTGGGAAAGGATGGAAATGCCCTTACTCACCTATGCCTTGCCCACGGTGATAAACCCACGCTTCTTACTAGTAGCATGGGGCAAAGTGTAGGGGGTCCTCTTGACAAAGTAAACGTTAAAAGGTCATAAACAAACTATTCAAACTTTGAGTCAAAAACGAATGAATCAGATGTTCAAAATTCCAAGAGAGTTAAAATCCTAAAAATCCAGATTTTGTCTACTATGTGGCCATCTACGGGTCTAAGTCTAGATAAACCGCAAAGCAAGTTGCATCCAAAACTATGAAGTCATTCAGGTAGAGTAAGCTTGTAGTTTTCAATTTGGTTCCACCAAAGCTTCATCTATCTTTCATCACTATCATTTCACCATATTTCATAACTTGCGCCCTTCTTGGCTCTTGGTGATGAGCCCTTGCATCTTACTAGTTGCGTGGAGTTAGGAGTGGGGCAAGTTAATCTGTTCATCATACTGGTTATTTTCATCACTTTGCCAAAACAAACATGAGGTATCCAAATTTCTCATAGAAGCTAAGATTTAAGATCACAATATATCTACAATATCATGTATCAACATCATAAAACAAAAAGGAAGGCAAACATTTTCATCATCTATTTTCCATTGCATACATTCTAGAAAGCATATAAAACATACATCGTAGTATACACGAGGAAGATTGGAAGCAGAAAGGGAAAACATAAGTGACAAGTTTTGATCCAAAAACGAATCCATATATATAAATAATCAATGTTTATATACAATGCCATCATGCTCTAGGCATGGTCAAAACGCTCAAAGAGCCCGTGATATACAAAAGAATTTATAGTACAAAATGCATAGGAGCCAAGTAGTCTCTCAACCCCTGCGCGACCCCTCTGAAGGTGCGCGCCCTCGCCTAGGGCTCCGGCTATACCGGCGCTCTGAATGCACGGAAGGCTCAGGGTCCCGAGGGGCAGCCGCGGTCTCACCACGAGAATGGCTCCTCATAAGACGCTCGGCTGTCCTATAGCCTGCCAACTCTGTACGGAGAGTCGACACCATCCTGGCCACGTGCCAAACAGGAGCGAAGATGTCGGTATGCCTACCGGCTGCTGAGGGCTCCCCGGCATCAACGGACAGCTCCGCAAAGGTCCTATCCATAGGGATCATTAGGGGAATCGGTGCATACCCTGTGGATTAGATCCCGCCACTCATCAACAGTCTCTGCAAACAAAGAAGAAAAAACTAATTAGAAACTAGGCAAGAGGCTAAAAATATACAAGATACAAACACAAGGAGAGATAGAAATTAAAGCAAATCTTAAATTAGACAAACATTGAAAAGATGAGAGGATAACTTACTCGAATCACCGGGCCTCCAAGATGGATCACTGGGGCCGGCACCCGCTGCGGATGCTGCTGCCGACTGTGGAGCTGCTCCTGTAGCAGGGGCAACATGTCACCCCACAACCGACTCGTCCTCTCCACCATGGCCCTGAGAGAGTGGCTCCTCTGAGACTAGAGTGTCTCTCTCTGCGCTCTGCTCGGCCCTCTCCGCCTGCAAAATATCCTGAGTGTCATGCCACTCAGGATCGCTATCATCAGTCTGCTCCTCCGACCCTCCCTCTGTAAGCTCCTCAGAATCGGAGTCGATATCTATAGGGTCATCACTGCTATGAGCAGGACCCACGGAAATCTGAAACAAAGGTGCCCGAGGCGCACCGGCTCTCTCTCTAGCCCGAACTACCCTCCTGGCTGCAATAGGAGTGCCAGGAGTGATCGCTGTCCAACCACGGCCCCTAGGCCCCCTCGGCCTCGCGGGATCTGATCTATGGACCGGCGCCACTGGGGGAAGCATGCCCATATATGGTAGGCCAAACTGCTGAGGAACCCTACTGAAAGGATGTACCTCCACTCATCCCACACGGTCAATAAGCTACCCTGTGGTGGAGCAAGAAATCAATGTAAGAGTCTCCTCTCCCCATGTACGGCCATAAGGCGTACGGTAACACCTCCATGTCTCATTTGTAGTAGAGAGACAAGTGGGTGGTGAGGTGCTCTAAGCACCGACATATCTATCCATCGGCTGCCCTCACGGCCTCGGGATCTCGCCACCTCCACGCCTCTCCCATAGGGGATAAAACGCTCATACACCCAACTCATGAATAGAGTAGGATGGCTCAAAGACTGTCATCCGTAGACGGACCACCCGTATAAGTCATGGTAGGTGGTCCCCGAATGTCTGCGCCTGGGCGTATATCCGGCCATGCCCCTCTATCTGTGCAATGATGGGGGCCCAACAGTATAGTAAAGTATCCCCTCCCTTGTCCCCGATCAGCCTCGAGGCAAGGATCCCCATGATAGCCTGTCGAAATACGGGGATGGGCAAAGAAGGAATGGATCGAACTCTCACTCCCTTCTTCGACCCCGTCGAGATAGCTGCATCTCCCATGTAGCCTGCCCACTGTGTAATCTGTGCTCGGGACCCTACCATCTCTAGTGTGAGTCTCCTCCCGATGATCGGGACCCCCAGGATACGGTAGGCGTCCTCCAAAGTGATGGTCCACTCACCACGGACCCCTGGCAGTCGGAAAGTGTTCCGATCTGCGTCCCAATATGAAAATAAGTCACAAAGTATGTGACTGGATGGTGTGACATGGGGCACGCGTGATATACGCAATATGCCGGCCCTCTGTAATGTATCCTCCTCATCCTGAGAAAGGGCATCCAATACCCCGGAAAGCCAGTCACACTCTCTCTCTCGGCTCCATCTGATATACTCTGCTCTCACCTGCATACAACCAAAACACACAAAACAGAGCAAGTTAATATCTGAACAATACCAAGAAGGTCATAAAAACATATAGAAATGCAAGAAAATACAAGTGCAATCTCAAAAATTAAGTTCTTTTGCATTCTGTGCAAAACCACCGCCCTGAGCAGGGGGCGGTTTTGTAACCACCGCCTTAAGGGCGGCGGTCGTGTAACCGCCGCCCTGGCCAGGGCGGCGGTCGCGGTCCGAAAACCCGCGCGGGTTGTTAACCCCAAAAAGCCCAAAATGAGCAAAAATAGACCATTTAAACTAAAAATGGAGCCTACCCGGAAGAGCATCCCCCTAGGTGGACCTTTTGAACCTAACATTTTCAAAATAACCCCCATCTGCAAAGAATTTGCCATTTCAAATTTAAAGAGGAAAAACACAAAATTGAAGAAAACCAACCTATGATCGCCGAGATCGGCGTTCGCACGTGGAGGCATGATCACGATCTTGCTACAAATTTTTGACTCTACTCGCATGAGAAACCGTCACCGTGGGTCCCGAGCTCCAAAAACCAACTCAAATCAACTAGCGCAAATGGGCCCACTTTCATATATATATCGTTGCATTTCGTTTTAAAATAACTTTTCGCGAGTTTGGAGCACTCGATGGAGGTAAGTTTCTATCCCCACTTGAATGGTACATTCTCCTTCCCTATTGTTTTAGCATTTATCTTCCAAGTTATTGCATCTATCCGCACGTGAGTTCTCTTTTCATTTTGCAGGTAGCGGGAATTTCAATGGCGTCATTTCAACACATGGACGAGTAAGGTATAGCTTCTAACTCCCCATTTCGGGACTGCCATACTCGGACCCACCGTTTTATGCCTCTTCATGGCTAAAACACTTCTCCGAGGGGGCAATATGTACGTACCCAAAATTGTAGAGGGTATCTGTACTGCTATAACAGTGTAACAAGTGCCCCGATGATGATACAGGTCTCCTCGCAAGGTGTTCGGGATCCAGGAAAAGCCCTCGGAGTATGCGTTAACATCCCGCATGCCCGCTTAGCCCCCGCGCCCTTTTTTTCCCCTTTTTCCCTCTTTCCTTGGCCTCTTGACCTTCAGTGACGAAACCGCCGCCCTGAACAGCAGGCGGCGGTCTTGTAACCGCCGCCCTGCTCAGAGCGGCGGTCCTGTGCATGTTTTCCAGAATGCTCTTTTGATGCGACCCGTGTGAAATATCATGATTTACCAGCTTTTCCTTGCCGACTTGAGCATGCATTTATGTTTTTGGTCCCCTGGAATAGTGTTTTTCCTTTGTTTATTGTTTAGGAGTTCAATTTGGTTTTGGTTTTTGAGTGTTGGAATTCCTATAAATGCATGGTTTGTGCACATGCAAATGGTGAAGAATTTGGTCTGGAGTTTTTGGCCACCATTCTTTTGGTTAGAGTCTTCGATTTTCGGTGTTTTGGTCTGTTAGCTTGCTTAGGATTGATAGCATAGTTCATTTCATACTTGGTTAGTATTGTTCAGCTGTTGGTAAGCCACAGACCCATCTTGTGCAGGCAGTGCTGTTGTTCCATCCAATCCAGTTAGAAGCTTGCCTCTGATTCCTCTTTGCTGTAGATTTGTTTTCATCATGACTTAGAGTTCTTAGTTTAATTAATTATATACCGGTTAGCTTTATTCAAATTGTTGATAAGCCACATATCCAACTTGTGCAAGCGGTGTCTTTATTTTGGAATTAGAATAGCTTACGAAGCCATTAAAGTTGTAGGTTTTGATCTTCGTATAGGATAGTTATAGGTTCGGTCGCTTCATGTTGCATGACTCGCAAGTAAAATCCCGCTAGGAATCGCATAATCCAAGCTCGTACTCTTACGCTATCCCTCTCCTACTTGCATTCTCGATCCGCATTTTGAGCTGTCCTTACCCCAAAATCTACTCCTATCGGTGCTAGCATTACATGCTTTTCGGATCCACGTGAACACAAAAGAATGATAAGATCATACCGAGGGACGAGATCACATACACCATCAGATTTTCCTTTGCATTACTGCTGGAGTCCAGGTTTTAAATTTCAAAGTTCTAGTCAAAATAATATCAAATAGAGTAGTTAATCGCTTTATTTCCTTTCATTCTATTCTCGATATTGCGGGGAAGATGTGGGGATTGATAGTTTCGAGAAACTATGATTCATTCCTCACTTTGAGGTAGGATTGAGAATCTTGGCAGTAGATTAGACAGGCTATTTTATTTATTTAGAATAATTCTACAAACCGCATTGTAAATAACTACACTCGGTTATCTTGTCTGCATTTTAAATTATTGTTTAGTTATTATTTCTAGATACGCTTAAATAGTTTGCTTTTCTTAAAATTGTTAGAATATTTCTTAGAAGAATAAAAGTTATATGCAGTTAGATTTATTTCATGTAGTTAAAATTTGTTTCATTACAGTTAGTTTTGCATTTTGTTTCGTATGACAATCACGGGACCTCAAGAGCCTGTGGGAATATATATTTGAGCCAATCGTGTCTCAACCAAACCTCGTCACAGCGATAGTTTACATAGACCAAAATCTCGGGATACAAGTATTCCAAACAACCATAGATTTACAACTGATCGAGTTTCACAGTTAAGAGGATTAAACATAGAAGATGACCAAGCACATGCGTTTTGGTCAAGTCACCAAACTACAAATTACCCTAGAAAACATCCGTATGACCGTAGAAGGGCTCGAAAGAGAAAAACATTCGGTTGTGATCCTTTAGTTCCACATGACCAGAGATCTTTGGAGACACCTCGTAGATATAGATACCCGCTTAAGAATCCATGTTGCGAGAACGCCCGTAAGGTATTAGAGAAGATCGCACAACTATTGGTTCTAAACATAGAAGGCGAAAAGGCGTATGATTCTTTGGATACTAGGGATTAGAACTTGATCTCGCGTATGACCATAGCAGGACCGCAACAACCAAGAATCTATGGTTGTGATCCATAGATCTCACAGCCTAACGAGTCCACAGGTCAATCCGATATAGACGCTAACCTACGTACCTTGGTATTTAGGTCCACTCCACTTCCACCTATCATCATCAAACAACTGTCCTTACTAGATATAGCGGCTAACAAAGCTAGGGAATTCTGGACTAGGCCAGAAAATCATCCGTAGAGTCAATTATATTCATCATCCACCATATGACCTTATCGGGAGATATACACGAAACAATCCCAGGTCATTTTCCATGTATTCCACAACCCATAGATCGAATCACGCCAGAGCTCGATATTGATTGGAGCCTTCGAGCAGTCATCCTCGCTGATCGATCTATCACACCAGTCCAAGTTAGAAGGGCCTTCTTTACCTTAGATTCGCAAATTCCACTAGTGCGTGTCGAAGACATTATACTGCCTAACTAGTTTGTCTGCATTTTCTACCCCCACCGGCTGTCTTGGCATGACCTCGGGAGGTCGGGTACGCGGAAGAGTTACTTGTTGATTCTCACGCCGCTTTGTCACTTTTCCAGGCAATACCCTCTTGTTTGTGGAGGAGATGGAGATATCCTTCCTTGTTAAATTATTAAGAATACCTTGAAAAAATATGATCAATGCAACAAAACGTAACTCTCATGAGTTGTCACTCTAGGTCATGGAGATATTTTCTAAGCAAGGTTCGAGGCCACTAAAGACTATGAAAAATTGATTGTTTCTGCATGCTTTGGTAGTGAAAATTATGCATTTGTATATACACATGACAAACATGGGTAGTATGGGTATGATTGGTTGAATGAATTTTGGTGGGAGGTGAAGCAGATAAAGTTGATTATACCGGATCTTTGGAGGGACTTTAAAATAATAAGCAACATCACAATAGAAAGCTTTAAAACAGTCAAAATGTTCCTTCAACAGAAGGTGTGCTTTAATGGAGGCCCAAATAAACATGTTTTCACATAATCTTTAAGACTCTATCGATGGATGTAATTGGAAAACTCAATTACAAACTATAGTTTTTGATTAACCACGCCTAAGGTACACCGAAGATTTCAGACAATCTTTATCAACAAATGACAGTGAATTGACTATACATTTGTTTATCTCATCCAAGATGAAGGATCTTCTTGAAATGAAATTGAAAATACCATTAAACTATCACAGGGACAAGATCCTGTGTCATTTCACAAAAAATTGAGTGTAAGATTACAATAGAACAAATAAAACTTATTTACGGACATTATCGGAATAAAGTAGACACTAATTGCTCAGATTCAAAACCTAATAACTCAAATTTGATTAAACTTATCAGCAGGGGAAATTTTCTAGAATAGTCTCAAAGCTTGTCAATGGCTGTACACCTGCAACCACCTTGACATGATCACATTTAACACAAAAGAGACATACAGGTTTCTCAAACAGTCCCTCAAAAGATGGGCTCTATCAAGCTTTTTAGAAAATCAGTTCTAACCTCTAACACTCAACCATTCTAACCTCTAACCCTTTTCATGGAAAAATCATGCCTATTTATAACATTTTACAATAGGGTCTTTTCCCACCAAAAATATAAACATTGAATGCACCAGTGCTCGCCATGATTCTGATCATGATTCCAAGAATCCGATCTGTAAAAGGTTGTCAGTGCTTAAGTGGTGGATCTCTCTAAATATCTCCTACACTCAACTCCTTCTCGGTAGATAACTTTTCCTTTACTCGCCAACCACTTCCACCCCTATTCTATCCAATCTAATTCCTTGTGTGCCTAGGAAGAAGAAATTCGTTGTGTTCCTAGGAAGAAGAAATGGAAGATCATATCGAGCGCAAAGGTTAGGTCTCATCTTAATGGTAAAAGACGTTCCCAAATTTTTCTCACCAAACCCAGGATATCAGCATGCATTTTTCGTGTAAGCAAGGAAAGAAAAATCGGGCAATACGATAGTCGAGATTGCATATTTATGGTGAGAGACGTTTACAAAATTTCCCACCAAACCAAGATACTAGATTAATGTTCCTCTTCATTAGGCATGCAAGAGACTCCAAGAAATGATAAAAAACCATAAGAATACGCATCCCCGTAAGATTCGTGCAGTAGCGAAATGGTGGGAAATCATATATAGATGCATAGTTGCTTGCGTTGATCTTTCTATTTTGAATTTAGACTATCCATGTGGGAGATCCAATTCAGAGCATGCTTACGGGTTCCCTTTTTCCTTTTACAACTTTTAGAAAAATGTAAAATTTTCACATTTTTCTCCACACCTCCGCCCTTGAGAAATGAGCCTGACACGTGTCCTAAGGTGGGTCCCAAAAGAACCATGGCCAAATTCTTCTATTTCACCTCTTTTTTAGAAAAGGGAAAATTTTCCAAATTTTCCTGCAGCTCCACCCTTGAAAAATGAGCCTAACATTTGTCCCAATGTGGGTCCCATCGGAACCATGCTTCCTTTTTACTTTTAACTCCTTTTTCCGCAAAAGGAAAAGTTTTCAATTTTCCTCCAAAGGTCCGCACCTCCACCGTTTACTGAAGCAAGCTTTGACCTTTCTCCATCGGGCCCACATGTCATTTTGATGATTTTATTCATTTGAATATCAAGGGGAAAAAATCAAAGTTTCCCCTGATGGCCCGCCTCCCCACCTCTTGACATTTACAACACCAACTTTAACCTCTTTCTTGTCGGGCTTGCCGGGCCATTTTGAGATTATAATCCTTTTGTGGACAAGAGGAAAAGAATCCAAGTTGCCTCCAATGGTCCACTTCCCCACCCCTTTGACTTTTCAAACTGTTATGTGTCATAATGGCACATCTTGAGATGTTCCCCAAAAGTTGAGACCTTGGATGAGCGTGGGCTCACCACGTGTCATTATGGCGTAACTTCAAAAAAACATTAAGGTTTCAAAATGATTTGGAAGGGGCATGATTCCATTTTATAATTTTACTCCATTTTTCCAAAAGGGAAAAAAATCTAACTTACCTCCGAAGGCCCGCATCTCCTCCTTTAAGTTTTCCACGTGTGCTTCGCGGAGTCAAGGAAAGACTTTTTCCTTGCCACTCAAAATTTTATTTAATCAAATACTGGAGGGGTCATGGGGCAGTTCAATTTTTTTGCCAAAGTAGCCAATAGAAAAAGTTGAAAAAACAAACCCGCCGCACCCCATCCAATTATAAGAAGCCACGTAAGCACCAAAAGAACCAATCAAATTTGAGTGGGGCTATGGGACCAAATTTGCCTTTTGCCAAAAACTAAAAAGTGATAAGTTAAAGCATTTTCCCCTGTCCCTTGACCAACCAAATGAAGCCATGTGACCACTTTGAACATTGAGGCATAACTTTGACAGAAAAGACACCGTTAGATCATTTGTAAAATACGAGAAAATCACCATTCACGGCGAGAAAATGATTTTTCGCTAAGGATGATTTTTTTAAACAAACATAAGTGAATCATGGTTCCGTGCATCTTTTTGACCATGGATTTTCATTTTCAAAGGCATACAAATATAAATTAACCATTCTCTAGCTTCCATGGTCAAGAAAAACTAGGAAAAACGACAGAGCCCACAGATTTTGAAGAAATTCGGGGGAAAAAACAAGGCAAGCTTCGGAGACTCTTTAAGGAAGGACATGAAAATGGATTTATAAACTTTAGAACATCCAAATCAAGAGATATAATGTTTCAAAACACGTAGATCAGAGGAAACTAATGGCAAATGGGGTGAGAAAATCTAAGCACCAACACAATGTACTATTTGTACAATTTGTAAGTGAAGAGTCATAATAGTACAAGATGCAACTTCAGATGCATTTTTCCCACAAGAGCACTTCTTCCATTGAGTTCCACCATCTTCACCAAGAATCAAGCATAGAAAAAAATTCTAGAGTAGACAACACTCTCCACCCAACCAAATATCCAATGAGGGAGAGAATCCTTCATCCTCATTGGCCCTCGAGAACCAACAAATAAGAAATGAGGGGTATGAGAAAACCATTGACAACTCTAAATGGCTTCCACAATCACATTAAATCAAGACATTAAACACAATAACTCATTACAAAAATACATCAAAACCAACAAGTTTCTAAACACAAAGGCTTCATACTAAAGCCAAGGAGGAGAAAGGAACATGGGGGTTCTTCTTATGCCTCCCAAGGGTTTCGGTGTCCACCTATGTGCCTCTAAGGAATCCATTAAAATACACACAAATATTATGCCTCCCTCTAATAAGATAAAAAATACTTATTCCTCCCTTAAGAAATTAACCACTCTTATGCCTCCCTGACTCTTATACCTCCCTCAAGAAAATAACAAGATAAACACAATCTTACTTATTAACAAGGTTGAAATCCCAACCAGATCCCTCTTAAAAACCCAAAACATTGCTCTTATGCTCTCCTCAAATTTTACCTCCATTTCCATTCCTCCCACAACCTAGGGATAAAATCTATTTCCCACAATAATAAGAAATTCGTTATCCACACATATGAGCACATAAAAATAGCAAGGTAAAAAAAAGGGTGAAGATCTACCTTACAAATGAAGAGGATCAAAACACAAACAAGTTCCAAGCCTTCAAAAATAAAAATCAAGAACTATCCACTTCAAGCTCAAATCACCATTGTCAAGCAAGTTCTCAAAAATTACAACCATCCCCCAAAATGAACAAGTAACCCCCAAATTCCCACACAAATTGGAATAAATAGAAAAGAGGGAGATAGAGATGATGTGGCTCTATGTAGGATGCCACATCATTTCTCTTCCATTCCACATCACTAAGGTAAAAGAAAAACCCCGAGCATAATAAATTAGTGGTTGAAGGAATGGCCATCCTCTTACACACTCAACCCAAACCAACACCCCTAAAGGACACAAACAAAGACTCTTGTAAGAAAAGTTCAATTAATTTCTCTTTTTCTCCATTAAAACAAAACATAGGACCTAAAATAAGCCCCTCACATCATAGGCCTAGTGGGTGGGTGACTTTAAGAAGTGTGGGACAAGCTTAACTTGTCCCACAAGTTTCCAAAATGGCCTAGAAAGTCAAAATCTGAAATTCACTTGTGAGATTGACTACACACTACTCCAAAAAAATTAAATTCTTTCCAATCCAACACAAACCAAGACTACCAACTCAAATTTATTTCCCCCCTTTTGTCACATACTAATTAGCACTAGCTAAAATTTTTTAATTAACTTAAGACAAGTGTTGAACAATAATAAGAAAGTGACTCCAAATACTACTAAAAATAAAATTACTCACAAAAAAAAAAATCAACAAGACAAAATCACAAATTTCCCGAGGTCACATTTGAGGTCACCTCCCAATGGGGACCTCCTAACATGATCCTAACAATAAAATTACCATACACACTAGTTTCCAAGGAGACCTATTGCCAATACCCCAAATTCCTTCTTTGTTGGTTTCCTATCCCCCTTTGGTTTGATGTGTTATGAATGCCTACAAAATTTAAAAGCATACCTTTCTCAGGAATTGTGTCGATATTTAAGACATCGAAATAGTAAAACACATGCATATACATATCATCAATTATCATAAGTAAACCATGACTAAACAAGTAATTCACCCATTTTTCACCATCTGTAAACTGATCTAGATTCGATTACCCCACCTTCCTCTACAATTTTGGGATCAAAAGTGTCTGATATCCATAGGTAATACCTTGGGCATTATCATTAACATTGACTCCCAAACATCCAATTTTACACATACAACCTATGTAAGAATTCTTGTTGAGGTTGATAGTTCAAAGGATCTTCCAAATCATATTGAGGTAAAAGTGCAAAATAGATCCTGGAATCAGTCTCTAGACTATGAAGGCCTGCATTTTAGATTCAAGAGATGTTTATGTTTAGGAAATTTGGCCACTAATTGCTAGATAGTAAAACAAAAAAATGAGAAGGCTAACTAGTGGAAAAATTCCCTCCCGGAACATTTGGTGTTTGAACCTAAACACATCCCGGATGTGGATGAGGATGTGGCTATTGTTGCTAATACTAATGTTAATATTGACATGGATGACATGATGGAAAAGACCCCTTTGAGTGAAAGAAAGGATCATGCAATGATGGATTCATCCAGGATGAAACTAAAAGGACTCAAACATTGAACCAAATGCATATATAAGCTAAGGACCCCCTTGTTCAAACAATACATATCAACCGATAGTTGATCTTGAAGTTCTTATTCCTATGTAGGAAATTTTGGATGCTTGGATTACGGTTCGGAAAAATAAAATTCCTTTTCCAAGAATACTACCTTTTCTTCGAGGTAGTTTTCCACTGTTGTTCGACTAATCCATATTGATTTACATCTCTTAGCTAGACAAAAGCTATTTGTTTCTTTGTACATAAGTTGTTTTTTTCTTTGATGCGCTTTTGATTTTTGGAACTTCTCTTGGAAGATTGGCTTATTTTCTGCCGTTTGGGACTTAATTTTTAAATCTTGTTTCAGAAGCCTCTTTGTTCAAGGGTATAGTCCCTTTCAAAAAACTATTTACCCTTCATAAAAAAATTCACCCATTGTTCACGATTTCAATTTTATCAATTTATCAACTAGCAATAAGATCATGAAATTAACTAAATCATCTAGAAAAAAATTATATATATATATATGATCGAATGTGACGGTATATTAGAAACACTTAGAACATCCATACGATATGTAAATCGAAGATATAAAATTCATTTAATAAGTCACATCATGTCAAGAGTCTACCACCTCCATATTGTCTATCCAAAGAAAGTTAGTCAAATCATATATAGTATTGTACATTGAAGTCCATACTACAACCATATAGTCAATAGAAATCAAAACAAAACACTAATCATGATGTCTTGCGCATCTTACTAGTACGCTAACTAGAATAAAATACCAAGGTTTAAGATTAAAATGAATTAAAAATTGAAAACATGTTTCAAATAGTGTTGAAGAGAGTGGCATTACATCCCCCTCCTTAGATTTGACTCCCTCCTGGAAGTCACACAAAAGAGGTAGGGAATAATGTATAATAATAGAAATCACACCCTCTATGGAATTTCTATATTTCAAACAAAAGTGGGTCCTTAGTGCTCAAGTTTGGTCCAATGTTATTTAATCAAGGAGAAGGGAGAATGTTAAGCATGAATGCTAAAATTTCTTCAAGAAAGGTTGCAAGAATTTAATTCTACAAAGTAACTCTATGTGATCAACCAAGCTACAACACAACATCAAAACAGGAAATAGTCAAAGGAATATCAAGAACAACCACCAAAGTAAAATAATAACAGGGAGAATTTCGTGAACTCGAGATGACCACATAGTCACCCATGGATACAACATACTGCAATAAAAAAATTAAGGCTTCCACTAAGGTTGAGTTACGCTTCAAAGTTATTTATTTAGACAAGGCTAGAAAATATCAACCATGACCATCATTTTGTATGAGAAAACATGTCTACCCAAAGGTGTCCCAAACTAGAGAACACACCGGATAAGGTTTAACAACAAGGAATAAACCTAATCAAATAAAAGTGTTTACATTCTTGTAAACTATTCATCGGGGAGTACTTTTGTAACTCGAAAGGATTCAATTAAATTTTCATGATAAAAATGAGCAAGTTCATGACAACAAGGTTTTCTATAACTTGAATTTTCACTCAAAATCAAACACAACACTAATCAGATTTAGAAATTTCAAACACTTAGATGATATTTCCATTTAGGAGAGAACCCTTGCAAAACTAATATTTCAAAACAAGATACCTAGTCACTCTACATAATACAAATGAATTTATATATCTTAAATGCTACTCAACCTAAAAATAATCATAAAGAGAACACATGCATATATTGTAACACCAAAGAGCACTCAAGGGAGCTAGAAGAGAAGAACAAGCAACAAGATGGGGTCCAACTACAATCTACTAGTGCATCACAAAAATACTCGAGTAACAACTTATGAAAACAACTTGCACTTTCTCTTACCAAGGACAAGGGGAAAATAACAAATATCAAGGTTTCCCAAGAAAAGAGAACTTCCTAAAATTATTTCATATCCTTAACATATGTTGCCTAGATTTACCAATAACCTAGGTCACCAAGGACTAAATCAGCACACAAGAAGGTTTCTTTACAAAAAAAAAAAAGAGATAAGGCCCGCTCCTAAAATTCCACAACTCACACTCATCGAGATACAAGGAAAAAAGGGTAGACGACCAGAACTCCTACTGAAATACACATACATCTAGGAACAAGGGAGTACTATGCATCTAGAACACATCACTATCAACAAGGTGTTTCAAAAATCCAGTTAGGTGGTAGAACTAAGGGTTAAATTATGCATTGCACTCAATACACATAAATTTTACTCATTTTATAAACCAACTATTAAGTCATAATTTGTACTTTCGCTTACTAAGCACTTTTCTTATAAGTTTTCTTAGTTTAAAAATTCCTTCTTTATGACATCACATATTTGCATCATTAAGGATCACCAATAATATTGGCATGATATCTCGCCATTCGGTATAGGCGGAAAATTATCTATTTTACTTCTAGGGAAGGTAGATGGAAAATTTTAAATTTTTTTAGCTTCACATTGTTTTATTTCTTCTATTAATCTACCAAGATTATATCAAGGAACCATTTTCCATTTCATAATGTTGCAGTTTATTTGTTAAGTTTCAAATTCCGAGCCTCTCAATTAGAGTTTTATTATCTCATTTTAGTCATATTACCTAATAGATTTCAATGAGGAGGAAGAGTGAAACATATAACATTATTATTTTTATAGGAATAAGAGATAAATCAACATATCACATTTTGAATTTTATAGGAACATGAGACCAATCAATATCTCACATCATTAATTTTATAGGGATTAGAGATCAATCAACCCATATGCAACACACCAAGATTTCAAGAGTTTACCAAATAATTTCAAGCATCACTAAAACATTCCACGCGGCTCTCCACAAATATAAAAATAAGTTATGAATAAAAGGCCCATTATAGATGAAAATTTTACTTTTGTGAGTTTAAGAGGTTTAGATTAGTTTGGGAAAGAAACAATGTTTTATGTTTAAGCTCGAAATGAGGTCACATAATAAGACAAGGAGAGTTTCAAAATATAACTCATACTTCCACAAGATACCTCAAGAAAGAAACATGATCAAAGTAAAATATTTACTCCAAGGAAACCACATTTCCCATCATAAGACATCAAATGCAAGAGGACAATTAGCTAATTTACCCAAACATGGCCTCTATGGACAATAGTTATAGCTTTAAAAGAAAAGGGCATATCATAAGTACAACTGAGATTAGAATTTTAAGATATATAAAACTAAAATCTCTAAGAACAAGGCACAAAAGACCCAAAGGCATCCATATGAGCCTCCACGCAACCCAATTATTAATAGGTTATAAAGTGGCAATCATAACAATTTAAAAAGTTAAGGCAAGGGAGATTTATTTATGGTTTGACAAGAGAAAAAAGTATACTTAATTAAGCACATCACCCAAATGGGCTTACATCTAACCATAACTACCCAAATACGTTCGATCAACTGTTGATACTTTCTAAAATGTGGCAAGGAAACCATGATCAAACTTGGCATGCCATCATGGAACATCACATCCAAACAAAACACTATCTACTAAAATCTACAATCATCCAAGACTTAATCCAATCTTAACACAATTCATAAGTCCATAATCTTAAACAACTCTACTTTGACAAGGAACAAAGCTCGTACCGGATAGAAAGAGAATCACAACCACTGATATCAAAAGTGCCAACTAGACCACATAACACATCAAACTCTTTTTCTAGAAAGGTTGAGTATCGAAAGAGTCACTCTAAGATCCTAGACACACTCAAGGTTCCATCCTTCCAAAACCAAGGCATAACTTAAAGAACCAAAGAAGACATTCAAGGAACCTAGGGTGTACCCCCATACGATGAAATATCACAATACAAACAGTGTATAACCAACTCATCAACATGCAAGAAAGAATAACGTAACATTTAGCTAAGTAGCCAACAAGATAAACGAGCTCTGAGTCACAAATCAAAGTTAAAATCCAAGAAATATCACAAATCAAGGAAATGGATAAGTAGCCACATTACAATCTCTGAAAATCTTGCAAAAATATAAATAACTAAAATAGCCTCAGAGATTCTTAATCAAATCATAAAATAATATGCTAGTCCTTGATAAAATAACTCAAGTTTATGAATATAAAATACAAAAAAGTTCACACCACATTCACTTCGCATCCCTTCATGGCCGCCAATAGGGGTACTATACCTTGAGCTCATATCTAAGAAAGCATACACAAAATTGGATCAAATGGAACACCGTGTCCTGATATCCACTCACCCATACGGGATTAATTTATCAAAACAATGACCAACATCAACTTTCATAGTCACCATGAAAGAAGGGAGTTCTAACAACAAAACAACTTTTAATTCCCTCCAACTGACTCATGAACGTAAACACTAGTACTAATACAAAAGATTCACACGACATAGCTAACATTCAAACAAGGAAGAGTCTCAATGGGTTTATCACATAACAAAAAAAAAAAGAGTTAGGAATCATCAAACAACATCTTTGCAAAGGAGAACGAAGTTCCTGCTACACCAGAAGTTCACAAAAATATCAATCCAATTCAACATTTTTTATTAACCGGGTTGATAAAATACCACTAGGTGAGTATAACAAACCAAAACAACTTACTTATTTTATTTTTATTTTAATAAAAATGTTAAAGTATTGCACTGGTTTTGGGTTCCATAGTTTGGCCCGGGGTCCAAGTTTTGAACCCCTGATTTGATCAATTGTAACGCCCACATCTTCCCATAATAGGACTCAATAATTAAATGCTGAAAATTTTGAAATAATTTTAAAAAATAAACTATAAGACATTAATCAAGATTTAATTAAATCCACGATTATAAAATTTTAAACGTTTATATGGCACACGAAACTAAACAACAACTAAAAAATTTGACCAAATTTCCAAATGATATTAGGACTCGGTTTTATTTTATTTATACTATATATATATATATATATATAGTATAAATTATGTCTGTGTGTATATGTGTGTGTGTGTGTGTGTGATATTAGGACTCGGCTTTAAATTATTTTTATTTGCTAAAGTTTGTTTTCAAACAAAAATGCAGCTATTCAAAATATGTTTTTTTAAAATCTTTAGAGCTTTAATATTAATCTATTATATTAATATTAATAGGTACACTATGTGCGTATATATATAGTAATAAACAATAATACTTATATTTTACTATTATAAGTATGATTATGATGGTAATATATATTATTAATATATAAATTTTAGTATATATTAATAATGTATCCTATGTATTTTAGTATTGTATAAGTAAGTATATCAATCTTTTCTTCCTTGTTTTTTTTTTTTTAATTTAACGAAGGAAATAAGAAATTAAAAATCGATGTTAAAATAAATCTTTTTTTGTAAGTATAAATATATATGCACGTAACTAGAAATGGTAATGTAAACTTTCCTACAAGAATTTTAAACAAATTATCTCTTTCACATTAATTTGTGTCAATGTAAAGGTAAACTTATTTGTGATTTTTATTCATTTCCTTGGAACATGTCTCTATTGAAATGAAGGGAAAACTAGATCGTAAAACTTAATATATCAACTCCTTATACATTTATTTGGATAAGAGAAAATAACCCAGACTTAAATTACATTTATTTAATTATTAAAACAAACAAGGAATGCCAATAATGCAAATGATCAACATTTATTTCCCATCCAAGAGCACTAACCTTAAAAAATAGATTTGAAATGGAACTTCTAAACACAAATTTAGATCCGAGAGAACTCAATATCAATTAAGGGATCATTACAAAGTTATTAATTAATTTTAATAAAAAAGTCATAATAATCCCATTTACAAAAAGTAACCACTAAAATATAGGGTTACATCCAATGTACTATTGGTAAAATTTATAAGTGAATAGTCATAATAATACAAGCTACAACTCCACATGCCCTTTCTTGACAAGAGCTCTTCTTCCACTGAGCTCCACCATCTTTACCAAGAATCAAGCACACAAACAAATGGGGGAGTAGGAAAAACTCTCTAGCCAACTAAATATCCAATGAGAAAGAGAATATTTCTTCCTCATTGGCCCCCGAGCCCCAACAAAGAAGAAATGAGGGGTATGAAACAACCATTGGAAACTCTAAATGGCTTCCACAATCACATTAAATCAAGACATTCAACACAATAAATCATTACCAAAAATATAACCAAACCAACAAGTTTCTAAACACAAAGGCTTCATAATAAATCCAAGGAGGAGAAAAGAACATGGGGATTCTTCATATGCCTCCCTCCAAGAAGATAAACAATTCTTATGCCTCCCTCAAGAAAATAACAAGATAAACACAATCTTACTTATTAACAAGGTGGACATCCTAACCCAACTCCCTCATAAAATACCCAATAACATTACTCTTATTCCTCCCTAAAATTTTACCTCCATTTCCATTTCTCCCATAACCTAGGGATAAAATCTATTTCCCAAAATCATAAGCAATAAATCAATCATCATCCACACATATGAGCACAAAAATTAGAAAGCTAAAAACAAGGTTGAAGATCTAGCTTATAAATGAAGAGTATAATAACACAAACAAGTTCCAAGCCTTCAAAAATCCTAAGCAAGCACCATCCACTCCAAGCTCAAATCACCATTCTCAAGAAAGCTCTCCAAAATTATAAGCATCCCCCAAAATGAACAAGTAACCCCCAAATTCCCACACAAATTGGAATAAATAGAAAAGAGGAGAGAGAGATGATGTGGCTCTATGGAGCCACGTCATCTCTCTCAATTCCACATCACCAAGGTCAAACCAAAACCCCAAAGCATAATAAATTTGTGGTTTAGCGAATGTCCATCCTCTTACACACTCAACACAAACCCATGCCACTAAAGGATAGAAACAAAGCACCTTGTAAGAAAAGTGCAAATAATTTCTCTTTTTCTCCATTAAAACACAAAATAGGGCCTAAAATAAGCCCCTCACATCATATGCATAGTGGGTGGGTGTTTTTAAGAAGTGTGGGATAAGCTTAGCTTGTCCACAAGTCTCCAAAATGGTCTAGAAATTCAAAATCTGATATTCACTTGTGAGATTGAGTACACACTGCTTTAAAACAAAATTAAATTCTTTCCAATCCAACACAAACCAAGACCACCAACTCACATTTATTTCCCCCATTTTGTCATATACTAATTAGCACTAGTTAAACAATTTTAATTAACTTAAGAGGAGTGCTAAACAATAATAATAAAGTGAATCCACATACTAATAAAAATAAGAGTACTCACAAATAAATAAATCAACAATACAAAATCACAACTTACCCAAGGTCACATTTGAGGTCAGCCCCAATGGGGACCTCCTAACATCCTAACAACAAAAACAACCATACACACTAGTTGCCAAGGTGACATATTGCCAATACCCCAAATTCCTTCTTTGTTTGTTTTCTATCCCCCTTGGGTTTGTTGTGTTCATAAATACCTGCAAAAGTAAAAACCATACCTTTCTGGCCTCGTGGCCATATTAACGACATCAAAATAGTAAAACACATGCATATACATATCATCAATTATCATAACTAAACCATCCCTAAACAAGTAATTCACCCATTGTTCACGATTTCAATTATTTCAATTTTATCAATTTATCAACTAGCAATAAGATCATGAAATCAACTAAATCATCTAGCAACATATATATATATATATATATATATATATATATATATATATATATATATATATATATATATATATATATATATGTTCAAATGTATTGGTACATTAAGAACACTTAGAACATCAATACTGATATGTAAATCGAACATATAAAATCCATCGCATAAGTCACGTCATGTCAAGAGTTTACCACCTCTATATTGTCTATCAAACAGGTTAATAAAATCATATATAGTAATGTACATCAAAGTCCATACTACAACCATACATTCAATAATAATTGAAATGCAATAGTAATCATGATGTCCTACAGATCTTACTGATACGCTAACTAAAATATAGTAGCAAGGTTTAAGATTATAATCAATTAAAAATTGAAAACATTGTTCAAATAGAGTTGAAGAGGAGCAGAATTACAGTTTTAGAGATTCGTATAAGCAAGTGATATCAAATTTTTCCCATTATGCAAAATTGGACCGGTATTACCTCACACAGAGAAAATGGAAGGATAATTTTGACCGTGGGAGATCACATTTTGGGCTTAGGGCTGAGTAATTTGCGAGTGAGTCGAGAACATTGCAAAGGAGTTATGGAGTTTGAGATAGTTATGAGAATGCGGGACCTCCAAAGTCTTAAATTCGGACTTTAGAGGTGAGTTTTTCGAGGTGAAATTCAGGGACTCGGAAGAAAGAAGTGCGAAAAAGGGAGAAGAAAGTTTGAAACTTGAATTCCAAATTTTGGAGTTTGGGATTTCGGATATTCGGAGGTTTCAGAGCTCGGGAAGGTGAACAATGATAACAATCTCCGGAGTATAAATTCCCAAACTCTAAATCTGAAAGTTCAAAATTTTAAATTTTGGAGGGTGTGATATAAGGCCTAGGCCTGAAAAGAAGATCAATCACTTGCATTTATTGCAGTGTGGCACCCTCATCATTAGATGGCCATAAATATTCTTTAGGAGCTCAGATTTTCACAAAATAGGACTTTTGGAAATCTCTCAAGAAATTTAGTAAGATTAAGTATTTCAAAATGAAGAAATATAGTCTTCCATTTTAGAGGAATATTTCCATATTTCTCACCTACCAAAATGATTAAGGTATGAGCTTCCTTTTTTTTTTCCCCAACAAGGCAAGGTACCATGGATGTATGGGTTTTGCGGTGACACTCATCATTATTCTGAGTCATTTCTTTGCATTTTAGGGTGGTTTAAGCAAGATTTTGAATTCCTTCTCTCTCCCTTTCACTCATTCTTCCTATATATTATAAGGAGGGGCTAATTGAAATTTTGGACACCACGTATATGCCCCTCCCTTCTTTCTTCCCAGTAAGATATTTTTGGAGATTCCAAACCTCCCTATTGAACATTGTAATGTAAAATGTAAGCCCTTCACCCCAAATGGGATGTATTGTATCAACTTTGAGAGAAATAAAATCAGATATGTGGATGTTTCAAACCCCTTCTATGTTTTATTAACTTTCTTATCTTTCATTACATGCAAGGTTATTTTTGTATTGTTATTTTTTTCATGACAAGGTTACGGTAGTGTTGTGTTTACTATGTAGGTTGTTCGACATCCTTCTTGGTGCATCATCTTCCCTTAGGGTGGTTTTTATTTTCACACATTTTCTCTATCTTTGTCTCCTTTGAAATATTAGATTAGATTTAGATCTATAACTCTCTGCACTTTGGATTAGTTTTGCACTAGGGTAAGGCAAGCCAACCTTGCAGCAGAGGGTTGTCCCGATTTCAAAGTCCCACACTTTGAGATAACTCCATGTTTGAAAAATCACTGCTGAATGCCTCAATCATTTACTTGTAATCAATCAATGGTGCTATGATTTTACCATAATAGAAACAAAATGAGAATAGTTTGACACACACTCCTTATATTAAATAGATTATGGAATCACACACACACAATTTTTGCATTATAGAAATATATAATGAAGCATTTCTATGAAATTTATTTACACAATCTATTTACATTTTGTTTCCATGCCTTATTTTATTTATTAGATAATGTAAAAAAATATTTTTAAGGGATCGGGAACCCTGTACAAACTAAAAGATAAGCATCAAATCCCAAAAGTGAAGCATCAAATAACAATGCCCAACCCGACCAAAGATGAAGCAAATAGGTAGACCAAACCCTGAAAAGAAGTACCAAAAGAAGGAAGGGCCCCATAACAGGACAGTCAAAGAGACTTGGCCATCCCCAGGGAGAAAGCCTAACTCCCAAGGTACAAAATTTTTTGAGATCTAAGGCTCATCTTTGTAGGAGAGCATCTAGTATTTCCTTTCTTTTTGTTGTTCACCACCTACCAACCACCACTCATGTTAGGATCCACATTCTCATCTAGGTGGACAGGTAGCCAAATTTCAAGAACATCCTTGGTTTTAGAATTTTGATTCTAGTTTGGGACTCAGAGGCCGCATCAAAGAATCCTCACTCAAACCCACCATATGATTCATCTTAGCCAAACTAGTGGGGAAGGGCCATCCTCACCCAACTTCTCCTCCTGATTATCCTTAAGACTGACAGCAACATTTTCGAATCATTTTCCTCAAGTCCATAGACAATAAGATTATCTGGTTTAAAATCCTTCCACCAAGAGACCCTTCCTTTAATATGGTTTTTAACCATTTGACAGCCATACGCCAAATGTCCTAGACAAAAGTAAGTTCTCTACCTAAAAGGAATCCTTCATAATCTAAATTTTTTGTCCAAGTAGAGTCCTTGACATTGAGTTCCATAGTGGCTAAAAAGTCAGCAGTCATGTTCATATCCACCAATATATGGGCATAAGTGGTATGGTCAAAAGAATCAGTTTTAGGGTCGATGGCCAAAAATTTATGCAACCCATTTCGCATAGCTTTAAAACACTCCTCACTCCAGATATGTAAGGGAAGGTAGTGTAACCTAACCCAAAATGGTATGATATTAAAAGTTTTCATGCCTTAATTTATATACCTAAATTTTTCTTTTATTTTTTTCTAGGAATGAAAAGGTTTATCATGTGAATTTCCCAAAGTACAAAAATTGATGCATTCTATGTGTTGGAAATCAAGATACTACAAAAAAATTTATACTAAACCACTACAAGATAAAATGTTACCCAAAGTAAACAAATAATATCGATTTTGACATGTATGGTGTGCGTAATTCATATCTTCTTAGTTAATTTATTCTTGTTTATTATTTCTAGAAGAAAATATTAGGATCATATAATTGATCACACCATGTTAAATATCTGGCATCACTTATATTGAGAGGAAGCTTCAATTGCACCTCATGCAATACTTTCATGTCATCTCACATTGAAAGATATATGAACTATACTTAGCATTAGATATAACATTATTCTAGATCCCCTAGGCATGTATTCAATTGGTCTAGTATGTATGGCCACCCATGTATCTACCTTACTAAATCTTCACTATGTAGCTGAATAAGACGACTTATTTAGCATTTGTAAATATATTTGCAAAGTAGATATTTTATCTCCATATAAATACTCAAATAAAAGGAATTACTTGGGTCATCAGATCCATGTAAAAATAAGATTTGGAATTTGTAATGCATTTTTCTTTGTCCACTTTTTTCTACTTGTGTTTTTTCCATGGATATTAATGTTTGCATGCACTATTTCTTCTTGGTTTGAAGTAGATCCTATATGCACCCAAAAATTATGTGGTGCAACACTCGAATGTAATACAATTCTAATGATGAGAGATATAATTCCAAGATGATAATGAGATCTAGATCCCTTCGATTTCCTTTTCATTTTTGTCTTGACTTATCTTAGCATTTTGCCCCACTCTTGAACCTTCAATATGTTTGTGAGACAATTTTACTATTTTTCACCTTTCACTTCAATGTTGGTTACACAAATTCCCTATTTCTAGAGACGTAATTACATAATCATCCCTATAAAGAAAGATTTTATTTTATCTCCATAAAAAATAAATTTAAGACATGATTTTTTTAACGTGTGTTTTTATTGTGAATTTTATCCCCATAATTTCATGGTCAAATTGGCTAAAATGGGCTCATTATAATGGTATTTTATTTCTACTTCATTCTTTATAAAACTAAAATTTTGTATTCTTCCCATTTAGCTATCTCACTAATTCTTGTTTGACAAGAGTTTTCTAACTTATTCTTCTCTATAAATTTATAGATATCACACATTTGTTCATATCGGGGTTAGTAATTTAATTTTTGAGAAGTTTTATACCACTTAATTTTGAAGAGGTCGAACCTAGATAGTGATCTCTTTATCTTTCTTTCTTGCTAATCGCATTCGAGAAATATTCTTTGTGCCATACCCACCAGCATGTTTTCTTAATTTCTTATAATCATCCATTTCCTTGCTTGTGGGATCACTTAGATATTGAAGATTGGAAGGAGTATAAAGCTAAGAATAAATTGATTAAATAATTAACAACACTAGGATAATTTTCCTTAGAACTATAGTGAGAAGGTTGGGGATGTATTTTATTTCTATCAAAATTTTAATATAGGCATTATATTTTGAAAAGAAGAAATCTAGTTATATTTTTATTTTAAAATGGAAGATATCATCACATTCTATGTGCATCATAGTACATGTGTTTTTTTAAAATAAATTATCCTAATATATCTTATACCTTGTATAACCTCTTCTTGAATTTTCCATGTGGATTTCCTTGGGAAATTGGCTTGAGGAATAAGTGAAAAAATCTTTATATGTTAATGTTCATTTCTTTTAATTAGATTTGAACTAGTGTTGTTAGGGAAAGTTTCTCGAGAAAAGGAAATTACTTTTGAGAGGCTTCCTTAGGTAAAAAATGATGAATAAGTTATGCTTTAGAGAGAGCTTCACTTTTGTCAAAATAATAATATTTTAAATGCTTCCTCTTTAGATTTAGAATTGAACCCTCCCCACAAAATAGGAATAACCATATCAAGTTCTTCATTATTTAGTTTATTCTTGACAAAAAAATTAATTAAGTTATCTTTAGTTCGATGCCTACTACTATAAATTTAATATCTTGTTTTCTTTCAAATAAAATATAAAAAATACTAGTTAGTTAAATAGTTTGATTTCTTTTTTTTTTAAGGCTTCTACAAAAAAAGAGTAAGGTAGTGCATTTGTTTTATTTATTTAATGAAAAGAATTTTATAAACCTAAAGGATAAACTCATTTATCTTTTTGTTGAATTAGATTTATTTCCATTATTTATTCATTATTAGGACATAACGTAATCTAGGAGCCAAGATCACAAAAATAAAAGCCTAGTTATTAGGCATTCACGCTACTATTTCATAGCCTCTAACTATCCTTTGACTATACATTCAGTTTCCTTTACTCTCACTCACAATTTCATGATCATACATGAGCATTTTTAGTCCTTCTCAACCTTGTAGGATAATTTTTCAACTACTCATCAACCTATCTGGTGTTAAACAAAAGAAGCGAGACATAGACTTAGGATTACATGTACTAGTATTTTGATCTACTCCACTTGCCCCCAAAAATTGTAATCCAAATTAATTCTTTAAACAAGTATTTAAACATGTCTCGTTACTTTTGGGACAATCAATAAAACTAAGTTGGAAATAAAAATCTTTAGTTTTCTCTCTTTTATGCATTGTCCATATTCTTGTATGACCATATTTGGAGAACATTATCTATAGTCGAACATACAATTTTCAATATTCCATCAACAAATATGAATTATCTTCAAATTAACTGATATAGATCGGGAATTACACCTAGCTATTATGCTTGATCGTAGTATTTTACACACAGAGAAAATATGAGTATTCATTTGCCTTGATTGGAATGTATCATACTTACAAGTTTATACATTACAATTTCATTTTCCTATGAATATTGATCCTTAGTTATCTCCATCTATTATTTATTTACCATTGTATACCTATTTATATTCATTTCATCTCCCAATTTTTTTGTCTTATCGTGACCTCAAAATTTGATGCATAGCAACACCTATGTCAATTTTCCTTTGTAGAAACCTTGGTGAACCCGACAAGAAAAACTTTGTGTTTATTATTTTCCTTTTCTATCTTTCCACCTCTCTCTATTCCATTCTTCTCATTTTATTTTATACCCCTTAAATATTTTTCGTGATGGGTTTCACGAGTATTTGGTCTTCATGGGTATTACTTCGGTGTGCAACCTCAACTATCCCCTTATTTCCTAGGTTGATATTAAAGCTAAACCAAAAATGTACACACCTCCCATAGTTGCATCTCAAATGCTCATCTAGAGAATCATACATGTTCATTTCCGATGTCATATATAGTTTTTTCCAAAATAATTCAAAAACACGGCAACGCATTATTCAGGTACCATAGGTGTGGCGATGAGGTCGTGGGTTAAATTTTTTCTAACTTCACACCTAACATGCATGATTTTTAGGATTTTCCAATCTCAAATCCTACTAATCATGTAATAATATATGATTTCTATTAACCCCCAAACATTGATGATGGTGGATATAATTCAAAAATATGACCTTTACTTGTGAAGCTTGACCACACACTAAAGTATTATCAAGACCTCATATTATCTTTGAAATAGAAGAGAACAATATATTTAAACGGATCACTGATCCACTACATAAAATATATGAGTCTTTGGAAAGAAATAAGACTCTTACTTTGGAAATTTTAAAGTTTAACATTGCAACTATGCATCCTTAAGCTCCTTCTTTTCAGTAAAATCATATGTATTACAAACCAAAAATGAGGGATCCACCCTTTCCAAGCAATGTTATTTCCTCATTATTGGGGAGGATTAGAGAACTTGAGAATGCTTAAACCCTACAAATAACTTGAGTGTAATAAGGTATAATAGAGGTTACCCCATTTATAACTAAAGTTACATACCTTTCACTAATGAAAAACAACACAACAAAATTTGCAACATGGCTACATGGTTAAATCAAATCCAGTGATCATCTCATGGTAGCTATTATGCCAAGAATGGGTTCTCATCCATCTTACGTATACCCTACCTAAGGACACGTTATTAATGTATTTACACATGTCTTCCCCAACTATGTAGATTTTCATAAAAAAACACAAACAAATGCATTCTCTAATGTTGTTCCTCTATAGATTTATATGTATTAAAATTTGGCATGGCTAGATAACTATAAGTTCCCTCACCTATTCTCATAGTTCCAAGGATCCCCTTATTCTCCATCCAATACCTTTGCTGCATATTATTAAACATATCCTCTTCCACCATTCCATCAATAAAACTCCATAAAAGAATCCTATGCAATGGGAACCTATGTCAAGTACTTGAAATAAACCCTTGATTTAATATAATAGCTAGTCATTATTCCTCTCCCATTGTCCAATGTGCCTAATTTTTAAGTGGAGGGGGACCCCAATGTCCACATCAAGTCCTATGCTACTACAATTAGAAAATTCCTCTCATTCGATGAAGTGGTAACTGAGATATTTCTGGAGATCCTTGAAGGAATCACTCTTGATTAGTATTATAAAATCCATGAAAAATTCATAACTTATTTCAAACAACTCATGTATAATTTTTTTTAAGACTTTGACATGAATAAATTGTTATGAGTGGTAATTAGCAATTTTTATACTTTAAATAGGAACACAAAGAATCTACTAATAACTTCATAATGACATGGTGATACATTCTATATTTTTTTCACAAACGCGCCTAATATAGACCAAAGGGATATTTATTATCCTTTCCTTGATCAAATAATTGGAAATCAAAGGAGGTAAATCTGAGACTTCATTTTTGTATCTCTGAGTAAGTAATAGAAGTTGATATTCTTATTGATCAGCAATTATTGATACCAAACATAACACTTACAGTCCCTATGGGAAGTCGGTAAGCTCCAACAAAAGAAACATAAATTATCAAAAGAATGTTAATAATAACCAAGTGCCCAATTTCTTAAACCACAATTTTGGTGCCACTAGGGACAATGTTACTATTGATTTAAAAATTCCAATGTAACCAATGATGGTAACACAAACAACAAAAACATGGAAAATCAAAGGAATCCTAAGCCCGTCCCTTTATTAATAGAGTTGATTTCAGCCATCTCCCACCTTGGTAAAATCAAGGACAAGGTCAAAACTAATACCATATCCCTAGTCAGGTGGCACAAAACTACACATATAATAATCAACCCTAGAATAGAAATCAATGGTTCAACCAATAGAAAAACCAAAACTATATTTCAAGGGATTACAATCACAACTTATACTAAAAATTTCACCATGTTTTTTGTCTCAATTCTTGCACTTAAGGAAAATGCCAAAATTTCATCTATAGAATCCTACCCAGATCAATGATAGATGATTATTTATTTGTTGTAAGGGAACTCCTAAGGATACCTACTGATATGGCCATACGAGATCATATTCCCTCTCAAAGTGCAAATTTGGGCATATAAGAGGATTCATTCACTAAATGGCCTAAATGTAAGAAATTAAATCCCTAAAATATGAACAAGGGAAATCCTATTGGGATTTAACCTTTGACAATCATCAGGTTGCCCCCAATCTAAATCAAAGAAACAAAATGAAATTGTGGGACTGGTCAAATGAGAAAATTAACTAAAATTCAATACGATGACTTAGACAAGACAAAATGCTTTGTAACCTCTCACCTCTTCCAGCTTTTTTCATAAGATGATACTCATATAGTGCAAAATATCATAGGATTATATGAATTAATTACCAAATAACCAAGACCTTCTCCCACATTTTATTTATGGACTTATTGAACAATTTACCAAATCATCATTGAGCCTTGTTAGATGCATTGGGTCTTGGTCATCTGTCCCATGTCATTCCTCCACCCAAGGACCAAATTAATAATATTGACTTTTACCTACATCCTCTAGGTCAAAATGATAAGGACACTAGGTACATGGTTAACAAAAATAAAATTCCTTCTAATGTCAAAATTTCTGAAAGATGAAACCCCGTATTATAATTAAAATTTTAGGTCTATAAAAATTACGTTAAGATAGCCATGATTGACGATGAGGCACCTGTGAATATAGTCCCCTCATGCTTCTTATAGAATTTAGGATATGGAAAGATGAACTATTTCTTTACTAGAGACACATTTCAAAGTTATAATATTCTTAAATCAACTTCAATCAATTGGAACCATGGTCATGCATGTTTCTCTTAGGCACAAAACCATTTTAAATCAGTATTACATTACAGATAGAAAACAATTACAATATTCTCCTAGGAAGGTCATGTATCTATAGGATGAAGGCCATTCATTTCACTTTAATTCAAGAGATTAGGTTTCTTCATGTAGGAAAGGTCATCATCAATAAAATATATCCTAAACCTTTATATATACACTTGAAAATATCAAGAAGAATCCCAAATTTCACTTTGAGTTTTAAGTCCTTAAAAACTAGCTAAATAAACTAAAATCTTCGATGGAGTTAGTTGTTACCACAAAATAGGTTATTGCCGATGTGGCTAAACCAAAAAAATTCTATCTTAATGAAAATGTGATAATAAGATTGCTCATATAGATATCATGTCAAAAAAGAACACAAATGATATTGTCAAACTTTTAGAGAATGAATCACCTATCAGCCTTCCTTTTTGATCTCGTATGGGATTGCTATTCTATTTCTCCCGACAACAATCCATGCTAATAGGTCTCGTAGATATATGTATGGTAATAGCATACAAAATGTAAATGGAATTTTCGAGGAATCAAAGGATTTTATATTTCTTTCGAATAGTGGACACTCCATTATGATGGAAATAATTTTCAATATGGCACAAGAACAAGGGTAAAGGATCCTTCAAAGTGAGGAGGAAGAGGGGTTATTGGTGAAGTATTTGAAACTACGAGTCCACTAGATGGCAGATTGGGAATGCTAAAAGCTGAAATGACTGCATATTATGCCCTCAAAAGCATCTACAATTTCATTGAGCAACATGTCCACAATGTTTACGGCCTAAGTGGGATCAATGAGGACATATGGGGCCACTAAAGAGAAAGGGACATTACGATTGCCCAAGTAGATTTACAAGACTCCTCTCGAGGGCCACTGCCATTGCCTTCTTCATGTCACGCAGGCTATCAAGACACAAATTGACAAAGCCATCAAGTAAAGGGCTATTGTGATGCTATTTTTGGCTGCGATGTGGTTTTCATCGGGTGGTTCTGGAGCTGTTTTGTGGCAGGGCTCCTTTTGTTGTTTCTCTTTTGGTTCCTTTTTGTTCTTGCCTTCTTTTCTCTAGATCTTTGTACGTTTAGATCCTTTTTTCTCCTATATTGTAATATTTGGCTATTGAGCCTTCCTTGGTTGAATTTTCTGCCCTTCTCTGGGCTGCTACTTTCATCTTTACTATCTGGCTTTTGAGCCCTTTTGTATATAGGGTATAGTCCCTTCAAAACTATTTGCCCTTAAAAAAAAAAAGTGTGGTCTTAATCTCTCCAAAATGTAATATCATGCCATTTTATTTAAACTAGAATTTGAGTGCAACAATAATGACATAACATTTGAGGCCCTACTGCTAGCAAGAACATTAGAGTCTTAATAGATTCACAAGTGGTAGTGAATCAAGTCTCTAAAATAAATGACGCTAATGGAAAACCTCCAAATTTAAAAGGATGATGTATGTGAGATAAGACAATACTTGAATTTATCTCTATTTGAAGCTATCTCTATGGAGATAAATCAACAGTATGACAATATGGATTCTTCCTCTACACGAATTTTCCAGAGCCCAAGTTTAGTAGAAGCAGGCTCTCCATAGTATCGATGAGATATGAACGGTTTAACGTGTAAAATTCCAAATGAAGCAATACTTTCTTATGTTGAAAATAAGAGTGAACCTTTCACCATGGATTATGTTGAAATTTATTAGGCAATTTTGGGTTTCTTATATACAATGATCTATCCTTTACTTACCATAAGTGTAGTGCCCACTTCCCTTCGACACATTTTGATATTGATTATGACACTACGACTATATTATAGACATTATTATGACTTTTGATTTAGCATGATGTTAGATGTTAGAACATGGACTATTATTTACTTTGATTCATATATGATGCATGTGGATTATTAGAGACATTTATATGGATATTGACATGTTGTTGACATGGTTATATTTATGGATGTTGTTTAGACATGTGATATTTTGATATGTTGAGTAGACCTAGAAAATTGAATTAAATTTGATGATCATATAGTTGTTGATGAGATTGCAAATTATATTGTTGTTTGCCTTGATGATGTTGTGATTTATATGTATGGATGATTTTGGAATTTTAATGTATATTTATTTTGGATGATTTAATGCGCCACGAGGCTAAGGAGGTATTTGTGTCTTACAGGTAAAACATATCACAACAGACATCGAGGGATTGGAGACCAACCACATTGGAATTCTAGATGAATTCAACAAAGGTCACCATGGCAACATGTATTGTTTTGTGTATGTTTGATTGTTGTTAGGGATTCCCATGGGGGGATCACCTTCAAATTTGACCATGGGATTTTGTATATATATTTTAATTGGTTCCTTTGTTTAAATTTAGTATTTGTTTTATAAGTAATGTGTTTCACCCTTCTATTTAATTAAATTGTGTGTAATTATTGTGAGTAATCATGTTGTTAGATTAATTAATTAAAATGGGTCATGAGAATGTAATTAATAGAATTTTGGATCTTGTATCAAGTGTTGTAAGTGATGTGTAAGTGTTGTGTAAGTAAAAATTTGAGTGTGAAACACTCCACCTTATTGGAAATTCAAATTTGTCCTTGGAGGTTTATTTTGGAGGCTTGTGGAACAAGTTAAACTTGTCCCACACCTCTTAAATTTGTATACCAACCTTACCTATGTCTAGGGAGCTACATTTTTACTTTTAAAATATATATTAGGAAGACAAGTTGTAAGTTGTTATTCCACTTTCTTACATGTTTTTAATTTCAGTCCTTATGGGGTGTGGGCTTGATTTGAGTGTGTAAGTAAAACTATCATTTTTTCACCTACTTATTTATTATTCCTTGGAGTTTGAAGTTTACTTATGAACTGGATTTGAGGATGTGTGATGTGGAATCTACAATGGATCCACCACATCCTCATTTTCCCCTCTTCTATATATTCGAATTAGGTTAGCTTGTTTTACGGTTACTTCACCTTGCATTACTTCATTTTGGGTGACTTCTTTTGATTTTGAGAGCTCTTGTAATTTTGGAGAAAGTTGGATATTGTTGAATACTTGTGGATTGTTGATCTTGGACTTTTTGCATAGGAAAGCTTACTGTTTGGAACTTTGGAACAAACTCCATCATGGAGAGGTAGGAGTTTGGCTCTTTAAAATGCTCTCATTTCATTTTATGCATATGTAAATGGTTGAATGTTTTAGTATGTTTGTTGGCTGGTTGGGTAGATGGCCTAGGTATGGTGTAAGAGAAGACTATGGGGAAATATTTTGGGGAGGCATAAGTGTTTTGGTAGGTATAAGTGTTTGTGGAGGGAGTTGGGATTGGGTTCCACCTTGTAAAAAGAAATAGCTTGCATTTCTTTACTCGTTATGGGGTGTCATAAGATTTTGGGTAGGCATAAGGAAATGTGAGGTATAAAGCGCATTAGTGGGAAGGCATAAGGGTATGACGGGTATTTGAATTATATATATTTTGGTGGTTTGTTAATATGTGGTGATATGCATTTCCCTTTGGGAGGCATAAGTAGCTTCTGCCATAGTTCTGCTCCTTTGGCTTGCATGATGAAGCCTAAGCATTATTTGTTTTTGTATTCATTGCTGAAAAACAATTTTATTTGGGACTCTGTTTTGAATGAGAT